>JAHWFP010233401.1:112690-122958 GCA_023313725.1 Lithobius niger | reverse complement strand
CACGAGTTCAGCATAGTCAAGGTCGAGGTGAGTTAACTGACGAGTCGGGGTCAATATGAGTTCAGTATAGTCAAGGTCGAGGTGAGTTAATTGACGAGTCGAGATCAATATTAGTTCAGTTTAGTCAAGGTCGAGGTGAGTTAATCGACGAGTCGAGGTCAATACGAGTTCAGTTTAGTCAAGGTCAAGGTGAGTTTATTGGCCAGTCGAGGTCGAGAAGAGTTCAGTTGAATCAGGTAGAGGTCATAAGAACTCGAGAAGAGTTTATTGACGAGTCGAGACGAGGCCGAGACGAATTTGGTTATTTAAGGTCGAAGTCAAGACGAGCTTATTGACGAGCTAAGACCAGTCGAGATCGAGAAGAGTTGAGTTTAATCGAGCCGAGGTCAAGATAATCTCAAGTCGAAGCGAAGACGAGAGTACTGACCAGTTGAGACGAGGTGATTAGATTTAGTCTTGGTCGAGACGAATTCAATTTAGCCGAGGGCTAGTGGTGGAGACGAATTTCTTGACGAGTCGAAACAATTAGATCGAAAACATACCATGGCGACCGCCTTCACAGACAAACACCTACATGACAATTAGCTTACACGGAAAAAAAAATGCAAGTTAAAAAAAAAAGTATACCATGTAAGGAAGCATGAAAAATATCATGAAAGGCGTAATTCTCAGCCACGGGTTAGCCAGACTTTCAAACTGCCAACAAAACCTACGTAAAAGCCGATTGTTTACTTTCATTCAAGCTCTGATAAAATCTGAGTTAGGTGCACGAAACGTCCAAACGCCACGTCTTTTTCTCTTCAATACAGTAGCCGCCGTTCACCCCCTCCACCTCCCTTCCCCTTCTTCTCCACTCCTCCCCCTCCCCCGCCGTACGATCCTGAGGCATGGGCAGTTCCCGTTACGGGCTTGGCCGCTCTGCTGCGTTCGGTCAATTCATGAACCGCGAAGCTCACGGAGGAGAAACCAGTAGTTAAAGGTCACAAAAGGCCAGCTCATTTCTCATTGGTTGGCACATTCGGCTACTGCGCCTCCGGCCATTTTGAAAGTTAGGTAAGCCGAATGGAGGCGCTCGGCCCACGCGAATTATCGTAACGAACGAGAGTACCCAACGAGAGTCCCGTCTTGAATCGGTCTAGAAATTAGTTGATTATCGGTACAGGTACTTAGTGATTAATAAAATTCCCGCAACAAAAAGGTAAAAGATAAAGGAGTTACGCGCTAAAAGTTTGAAGCTGCAGTTGAAAAAAACAAGTCACAAACAAAGACATCGGCAATCCTGAATTTTCCCTTAGTTGAAAGACGAACCAGATATATTTTAAAATGGCCGTCGTAGCAGCTGCAGCATTGTTTCTTTTCAAAATCCGATTTTCTTTCCAAAATCCGATAAGCTTAAATAGAATCTTACTGCGTGAAAAAATAATTCATTTTGCAAAAGTATGGATTCCTGATCCGATTAAGGGCTTATTTATGCCCCAAATTCGCTTTGCATTTTCGTGCCTGTATACCACGCGCCATGGCTGTTTGCTGTGACGTGCATATTACGTGAGTGGGCTAGTCCAATCAGACGGCCAAACAGCCGTTGTTCTCGTTCGTCGTTGGCTAACTCATGGTGACATCACGGCAAACAGCCATTGCGCATGGTTTAGAAGATAGAAATCGTGTGAATTTCCAACAAGGCGATGGTTTTTGCCATGCCAGCTCGTAGCGTAAACCGTCAATAATGAGAGTTAAGAAGCGGCTGGGAAACTTGTTTCGTCAAGAGAAATTCTTTACCTTATTGTCACAGATTATACGACTGCAGGCATTTTTCCAAACGACGTAATCGAGAGCTAATCAAGGTGGCGTTGTTACCATGACAACGACATCTTCGTCGTTGCGTGTATGCCGCAATGAAAGCTGTGAGAACTGCTAACCACGATTTGCGTTTTATTTATACACACATACTTATTATGTGTAACCTATACTAAACCATGCGCAATGGCTGTTTGCCGTGACGTCACCATGAGTTACCCAATGACGAACGAGAACAACTGCTGTTTGGCCGTCTGATTGGACTAGCCCAGTCACGTGATATGCACGTCACAGCAAACAGCCATGGCGTGTGGTATAATTCTTTTACCTGCGAACTCTGCTTATTCAGGGAGAGACTTTTAAGAGCATATAGGAGGGAATGTCTTCAGCTACGAATCCTTGAAGGCCTTATGCCCTGATCCATATAATATTGTCAACGTGACATATTATAAACACAGATGCAAACCTATTTACGTTGCCTTCTGGGCTTAAATGTCAGACTGTTCGAGCGGAAATTGAATCCTCGATCTTTGAGACCAAAGGTCAACGGAAATACGTTTGCATTTGTATTTATTTATCATTTATCGAGCCCATTTGGATTTCTATTCTATTTATTGTCAACGGCGAGGACTACACCAATTTATCAGAACTTTATACAGTATATAGTTCAAAGACACCCCCCCCCCCCCTTCCCCCAAAGGGGATTAGCACCTCCAAGCATCAAGGTGAGCCTAAAACCACGACAGGTTGGTGCTGAAACAACAGAAAATGGCATAGAATTCCATGGGTTAACAACCCGCTCACAGAAAAATCGTTGTCTAATATTGAGTCAAATATAATATAATAATAACAGTTTGTCACAATAGCAACAGGTCAGGCAAGGACCCTAGGATCACTAACAGCCAGCCCGATTTAAAACAGAAGACAATATCATATAAAGATATAGATTTGGCCGTGGGAAGGTCAGGGGGATGAGGTATGGGGGACACGAATGCCTTACCACCAAGGTTAGACCTGCCAGGGGCTCTAAGGCCCCCGATGGCATCCCAGTCGTGTTGGACACAGGAGGTGTAGGATTGGCCAAGTAAAAAATAAAAGGCAGATGAACAAATGAGACGGTTAAAAAGCATCGTTGTAATTATCGTCATAATTTTACGGACCTTTGCGCTAGGGGGTCATTCTCTGAGAATCGTTCTCTAAGTTGGATTGCCGTGCTCACTTTTTCTCATATCCTGCTGAAAATCGCTACCTAACCAAACGGTTTGTAGAACTGCACTCAGTAGTTTTAAAAAGAAAATACAAGTGTGTAAATGCTTTACATTTTTTTCCTTCAGTTTTTAATATCTTTGCTGGGTAGGTCAAATATGTGGTGCTATACGCTTGAGATTTCGCATGTAAATCATTATGTGGGTTTGTGTTCATTTTATGTGTATGTACAGTAGCGGTCAAAAAAAAACGCCTTCGTTATACGGAAGAAGTTGCAGGATTAATGTATGTGACACTGACCGATATCTCGAAAACTACTGGACAGAATTGAATGAAACAAAAACTGGGTTGCTTATTATGACATCAGCTACATTTCTATACGTATTACACGTAATGGTAAGTAGCCAAATGTAATTGGCCGAGTGAGCAATACGAGTTGATAACTAATAATATATCTCATAAATTACTGGATAGAATTGAATAAAACAAAAATTGGATTAATCGTTATGATATATGCTATTTTTCTATATGTATGACGTGCAATATTCAGCAGAAAAATATAATATGCAATTCAGACTTTGTTTCATGAAAATTTTTCCCCTGGTTTTCGAGATATCATCAGAAATATGAAAATTGTTCTCGCTCGGCCAATTATTTCCAGCCAATTAACGTAGCATTTAATAAGGGTAGAACTATAGTAGACAATATCACAAGCATTTCAATCTTTTTTTCATGAAAATCTGTCCAGTAGTTTTCGAGATAACTGAATTTCTCCATGATAGTTATTAGGACCCTCGATATAACGAAACAGGGCGTTTTTTTTACCGGAACTGTACTACTTCAGTATCAGTGAATTTTTCTATTTCTGCCTTCCATGTTGTTTTCTCTGTTAGTAAATCTATTTTTCAGTTTTTGGGTAACACTTTAAGGGCGCGTTTACGCAACGACTTGTCTTTGCATTCTAGCAGCTGGAATTTAATCGCACTGGCAAAGGTGTCATTGCCATGGTAACTACACTACCTGGCTTAGCTAAATCCGACATCTTTTGAACATATGCTTGCAGTCTTATAATACATAACAGCAAGATAAGGAATTCCTCCTGGCGAAACAATTTCCAATCGCTTCTAAACGCAATTATTGGTTCGTTTCGTTGCGAGCTGACAGAGCTAAAACAGCGGCCATGTTGGATTTCAGATGATTTCTAGCTATGAGAATACAAAGACGAGTCGTTGCACTCTAGCAGCGAGATGCTAGAACTAAACTGAAATTCCAGTTTCAGCTCTGCCAGCTCGCAACGAAGACAGTCACTAGAGCAGTGACACGACGTAGTATTATTGTATATAACTCTATGCTGGAGCCATAATGGGGTAGCTGCAAGGCGCACTGCAGAGAGAAACAGAAGGTGTCATACTGAAGCCGATGCTGTGAAGAGTGATTTCTTAGACCTAAAACGCGCGATTTTTGTTGTTGGAGAAAACAACGTACGGTTATTTTAAGCCTAAGAAATCCGCTGATCCGTTGTTTTTCCCTCCATTTTTATGTAGTGCACCTTGTAGTTGTGCCCTCCAAAACCCGTACTGGTGCCAATATGGCGGCAGATGTCACTCACTGCTCTATAATGTGAATTCATAAGCGACGTGAATTGTTTCGTCAGAGGAGTTCTTCATCTTATTGTCACGGATTATACGACTGCAAGCATTTGCACAGACGATGTCGGATTTAGCTAATCCAGGTTCTGCCACCCCGCGATTAAATTCTAGCTGCGAGAATGCAAAGGCGAGTCGTTGCGTAAACACGCTCTAAATGTTACACTTCAGTTTCGCTCGTACTGTAAACTAACCAGAACGCGCACATATACATTTGATTTAGTGACGTGTGCGGCGCGAAGCAGCGTAAAGAAGCTTTTTTCCTGTGCGGGTGTCCATCTGGCTACGTTCGTTATAACTTTTGAATCCATTTTGAAAATTTACAACTTGATTTTGACAACACCACGAGCGGTTTCTTAAAATCATTTATTATTAACGAATCGAAAACTGTAAATGTTGATGTCAGGACCCCTCACAGTGTAAAAAAAAATCACAACAGTTTTCATACATAACGAATACTGTAAATACTCTAAACAGATTGAATTGATAATCCATAACCTCCTGAAAAAACTTTCGGGTCAGTTCTCGGATTCGAGCCGGCATTCTCTTGGTTTGGAGCCGACGACGCTGACCACTCGGCTGTGCTTGCCCGCTTTGCTCGGGCTCCCCGGGACTTGCTCGCAAAGCTCGCGCTGGGACTTAGTTTTTCGCTGTTATACGTTGAAGGCGTACGTTCGTATCTAGGCGGGTACGGGTTAAATACAAGGTTCATACTAATAACAGAAAATGAATATCCCTGACTATCCCTGATTTTCCCTGACTTACTCCTTCAAATATCCCTGACCAAAACACTTGTTTTAAAAAATGTTTTACTTACGCAGTCAACTGCAGTGCTCCCACGCCAAAAGCAAAATTTTTTATTTTTTATTTTGTGACAATTTTAGAGGGTTGGGGGGGGGGAGGGTAGAGGGTTTGCGCGTGGATAATGAATATGTGGCCTAGTATTTTTCATGAATTTAAGACCTGTCACAAATCTTGACCCCATACCTAAGGTCTAAAATAATCTGACTCACCCCCTCAACCCAAAGTGGATGATATCTTATAACCAATTGATTTTCAAACATTTGAAAATGCCTCACATTTTCAATGAAAGGAAAGGCTGGAAATTTTGGTCAGCACGGTTCAATCTAAAAAAATAACTGAATATTTATTTCTTTGTCACCTGAAGAAGACAGCAGGAGATATATTTTTTAAAATTTTTTTCAAAGCTGTCGAAAATTTGTGAAAATTGTAAACTGGTTTTCGCTGTTTTGAGAGGTGCGTAAATGATGTCGTCTGCTTAGAAACTGAATATCCCTGACTATCACTGACTTTTCCCAAATTTTCCATTTTTTCCATGACTTTCCCTGACTGTATTTCATATCCCTGACTATCCCTGATTTTCCCTGACTTTCCAGGTCGGTATGAACCCTGAAATACGGCTAGTAGCCGTATCGTTCGTTTCACTCACTCTTGGCGTCAAACTACTTCATATGGTTTAATTTATGTATTTCTGATTAGTTGGCCTTATCGAACGTTGAAGTTCAAATGAGAATGTTTTCGCGTGTGTGAGGGCAAAGAAAAATCAAGTTACAGCAATTGAAAATAGACCTACTCGAAGCGTCATTTAATTATCTTTCATTTGACGATACTCTTTATCTTTGTAGGTGCCTTATTCAAGAGGAGTAAACGTACTCCCACGCATATCGTGTGTAGAGACTTTGGCTTGAAATTTACCGAGGCTGTTCACGTCGAAAATTTGATACAAGAAACTGGGAAATAATACCTAGACTTCATCAATTGCGAAACATCCTGAACACAAAAAAAAAAAAAAAATAATAGATCTTGAAGCTTGGGTTACAAGTCAACTTAGATAACGTATTGAAATTTGCGGTTTTGCAGGAGTTTACCTCCTGATAAAAGGGTTGCGAAGAACGCCCAATAAATTGTTAAATTATTAAAAAAAAAAAAAAACCAACAAGAAAAGACTCTCGAACAATCTCGAACACAGATAAGGGCTAAATATACTGTACGTAATTGAAAGGAATGAAACCAAACCTGCACCAGAAGCCCTTTCGTCGAACAATCCGTACCTATATTGGACGTTATCAAATTTTACGCGTTACGACAATCACTGGAAGTCACGCTGAACGTGCTTATTGAAAACTTGTCTTACGTTCGTAGTTATTATACCACTACTAGAGGAAGCCCGTTCTATGCACGGGGCCGGTTACATTTCCCGGGACACATTTTCCCGGGACATTTTCCCGACGACTGGTCAGATTGATCGACCACTCATGCCTGGCTCCTTTTTGGCTGCAGGTAGAGTGGGAGAGTGCATTTTCAATGCGGGCGCGAGGAGGGGAGAACTGGTTTTCCTTTAGGCTTTCCTTTAGGCTTTCCTTTTAGCCGGCCATCGATATTATTATAAAGATGTTGTCCAGAGCGATTTGAGAAGCTTTTTAGCCTATGCTATCCCAGTCTCACTTCCGGTAATGGCCGGGGCTTTTACCTCGAGCTTTGAAGGTAAAACGCTTCTCAGTTGGCTTTGGACAACGTAGTGATATAAATAATGAGTTCGGATGTGAAGCAAGTTAGCAGCAAAGATGTTCAGCTTGAGTCCCAGTGATTGTCATAACGCGTAGGTGTAAAAATTTAATAATGACGCTCAACACACGCACGGATTGTTCTGCCAAAGTGCTCCTGGCGTGGGTTTGGTTTCGCCCCTTTCATTATACAGGGTGATTACAAAAGAAATAGATAGTTCGAAGCGTTTATTAAACGAAAACTATACAACTTATCGATGAAAGGTTTTCACCGTCACGTTTCACAGAGTGGTAGTAGTTTTCGAATGCGCATCACGTGAACGTCGTGTGACTAATTCTGCAAGATGGCGGCAAATTCTACAGAATCCGTTTTAAGGCCTGAATTAAGCAAAACTTCCTCTACACTATCCTCGAAGTCCTGAAATAACACCACGTGACTTACTTTTGATGGAGAATGTATGGATAAGGTGTTCATTCTTCCCCTTCCAACAAATCTACAAGATCTTTAACGGATAACTGCGGCAATTGCAGTAATTGACCAGTATATGCTAAACTGTGTTTGACAGGAATTTGATTATTGCATGAATTTATGCCGTTTAACTAAGGGAGAACACATTGAACAATGAAGATCTATGACTTTCTATACGAAACTTAATGATTTGCAGAACGTGACGGTCCCTGTACGTCAGGGTCATCCGCCCCAGAATACAAACGCTAAATTCGTAGTCGATCCAGAGGAGGAGATAAAAAGCTATAAACCAATTGCAAAAGTTGAAAGAGAATTGCTTTGTATTCAAATTTCCGTGAAATGTGCGTGCACAATGTTCGAATCCGGGTTACGTTTGCATTTTTTTTGTTCTCCTATTCCATGTATTTCTTCTTTCTACCGTGATCTCAGCATCTCACTGACAAGTTTGTGAATCCATTGTACCGCAGTAGCCTACCCGACCATAGCCATAGGGCGAAAAAGTAGGGTAAGGTATAGATCTGTGCCGCGCATGCGCTGAGGCAAGGCCAGAGGGCACCTGGTGGCCATGATTTAAAGCTGGATCGCTCCTCAATTAGACCAAATTACAGCGTTGCGTCGGGAGAATTAAACGGGATAGATGAACATTCCCGAGGGCGCATGCGCTAAGAGGGAAAAAGGGGGCGGGAAAGACGAGTGTCAAGTGCAAATACAAAACCAAGCCGGTGTATCGAGAGTAGGCTGGCTGTTTTCAACGCCTTCGTTCCTGGCTACTTCCGGCGGCCATGTTTACACGTTAGGAACTGGACGCCAGCGTGTTTGTTTTGAACACATGGTTTCCTAATATCTGTAAAGGTTGACCAAGGCGATTCGACGCGTTACCTACTTAGTCTCTGATTCTGCCACCAGTCACGCTGCGAGCACGCAGTAAAAAAGACTGCTCTAGCAGCTGAATCGAGGGGTCCGACAAATGGTCTTTGTGAAATCTGCAAATCCAAGTGAAATCTTTAAATACTAGAGGAAGCCCGTGCTATGCACGAGGCCGGTCACATTTCCCGGGACACATTTCCTGGGACAAATTTCCCGGGACACATTTCCCGGGACATTTTTCCGGCACTCTTCCCGACGACTTGTCAGATTGATCGACCACTCACGCCTGGCTCCTGTTTGGCTGCAGGTAGAATGGGAGAGTGCATTTTCAATGCAGGCACGAGGAGGGGAGAAGTGGTTTTCCTTTTAGTCTTCCTTTTAGCCGGCCTCCGAGATTGTTATATAGATTTGCAAATCTGAAAATCTCCATAAATCATGCGAAAAATCAGTGCAAAGCAACACGAAATCTGCAAATCTGCTTGCAATCTGCTTGAAATCTGCAAATCCAAGTGAAACCTGCAAATCGTTGCAAATCTGCAAGTCTCTGTAGATCCTGCAAATCAGTGCAAATCAACACGAAATCTGCAAATCTACGTGCAATTCCAGTAAAATCTGCAAGTCCACACAAATCACTGCAAATCAGCAGACCTAAATGAAATCTGAAAAACAGTAAGTAGTCATGAAATACGCAAATTCAAGCAAAATCTTGCAAATCCGTACAAATCTTGAAAGTATGTGCAAATCTTGCAAATCTGTATAAATCTTGCAATCCATACAAATCTGTGCAAATCAGAACAAATGTTGCAAATCACTACAAATCTTGAAAATCTGTGCAAATCTTTCAAATCTGTATGAATCTTGCAATCCATACAAATCTTGCCATCCATACAAATCAGTGCAAATGTGCAATTCCAATGCAAATCTGCAAACTCTTGTAGTGATTTCGGATTTGGCTATCTCGTACACCATTTCCGGGTTTGTCAGATCCCTCGAGTTGAACTGAATTACGGAAATAACTCGTAACTTAACTTATCACTTAACTTATCAACAGTAGATTGTCTGTCTATACGTGCGACAAATGCTGTTCAGCAGATCTTTTTGAGTGAATTACTTCAACTTGGCGTTACACAACTCGTCACTGAGCCGACCAGGGGCCAACGTAGACGGGATTTAATCTTCACAAATTATGATGGATTAGTCTCTGACACAAACATTGACCAGAATCTTGGCCAGAGTGATCATCATACAGTAAACTTCAAACTAAATGTTGCAAATTCATCGTCCTGTAATATCAAAACCAGACGGAAAATTGATTTCCATGCTCTTGTTTCACTGGCCAAAATCAATTGGTCCGTTTCGATGGAGCATAACAATTCTATTGAAAAGGCCTGGTCTGACTTTACTGCCATTCTAAACACGCCGTTGTACTCAACTCCCAGTCTTATCTAGTAAACCCAAACCTCCTATTGCCATATTGAAACTATGTAGGAAAAAGCTTGCAACATGGAAAAAATTACAAAGCTAAAAGGACATCTGAAACCCTCCATCGGTTTAATACGTACCGTAATGCCTACTCATTGGCTTTAAAGGAGCACCACATGTCCAATGAAAAAAGGATTCTTTAAGAGGGTACAACAAATAGCCTTTACCGATACTATAAATCTAAAACAAAGTCGGTACGACCCATGCCTCCCTTATTGAAAGATGGTGTTTTTGTCACTTGCCCCGTTTCTAAGGCAAATAACTTTAACTCGTGTTTTA
>JAHWFP010233401.1:97100-112680 GCA_023313725.1 Lithobius niger | reverse complement strand
TTTATTTTTAATTTATCTTATTCTACGGGTACCCTTCCAATTTCCTGGCTGCTGCCAAGGTTGTCCCTATTGTTA
The DNA here is from genome assembly GCA_023313725.1 of Lithobius niger. Taxonomy (NCBI): domain Eukaryota; kingdom Metazoa; phylum Arthropoda; class Chilopoda; order Lithobiomorpha; family Lithobiidae; genus Lithobius; species Lithobius niger. Next base: position 112,605 of record JAHWFP010233401.1, on the reverse strand, counting down.
AAAAGGGTAATGAGGCAAACCCCGAAAAATACCGGCCGATTTCACTGACTGTCGTTCCTTGTAGAATCATGGGACAGATTATTAAACAGCATATGCTTATACGATGTCGGATTTAGCTAATCCAGGTAGTGTTGTTACCAGGGCAACGACACATTTGCTATCGCAATTAAATTCTAGCTGCGAGAATGCAAAGGCGAGTCGTTGCGTTAACGCGGCCTAATGTTGAGAAGAATAGCACGTTTTTTTTTGCGTGCTGCTAACACTAATCAACGCTGTATGTGCAGTTCTTGTAGTGTGCTTTCAGCACGCCTAGCGGTAGTTTTTGAAAGTTTTGGGTGATGTGACTCGCATGCTGTGCCAACGGGAGCGTTAAGCCATTATAGATGTTAGGAACCATGGGATTCTGGGGAATGACAATCTCTATAGATGCTGGACATTTGCGACTGTAATAACTGTACGTTTCTTTTCCATCGAGCGATTTAACGAAACTATAGTATAAAGGAAAATTGGAAATTAGCCAACAGCGAAAATTATACACTAGAAATAACGTAGTTCAGCAAGCCACCTTTATGCACTTACGTTTCGTCGGAGTGACATGACCCGGAGGATGTGGCCATAGCGATTAAGGTGCTATGCAAGTGATCTGAGGGCGAACTGAGTAGCCGGTTCGAATCCGGGTCATGCCACTCCTACGAAACGTAAGTGCATAAAGGTGACTTGCTGAACTACGTTATTTCTAGTGTATAATTTTCGCTGTTGGCTAATTTCCAATTTTCGTTAATATTATTTCCAGCGATTTATGTCTATTTATTTAAACTATAGTATGGTGTTAAGACAACGTCACTATTTCGTACTGCGTTTTTAACGTCAATCCCGTTTATGCGTAGACGCGGTTTGACGTTAATCGCACACCATACTCTCGTTTTTCCAAGCCTTCGAGGAAAAGAGTCGCACGGAAAGTTAGGATGCGGAGTTGATTACAGATGTATCAATATTACAAATCAACTTGGCTGGTTGAAATGTGGCTTAAATCAGGAGAAATGCGTCCAATAAGCGAAGCTCAACGAGACGCTAAGAAAGAGATCCACCACTGTACATTAGTCTGTATCAATGTTTCAAGCAAGAGCCTTAATGCTGTTACTGGGTAGCTATCAAATACTGTTTTCGTTGTCATTTCTGGCGACATCTGCCTTGCAGGAAAGCTAGACGGAAAGGCTTACTGGAGTCATGTAAGTTGAAAAGGAAGGTTTTCCATTATTTGTCTTGTTTTGATGTGTGCTAAACCATGCGCAATAGCTGTTTGCCGTGACGTCACCATGAGTTAGCCAATGACGAACGAGAACAACGGCTGTTTGGCCGTCTGATTGGACTAGCCCAGTCACGTGATATGCACGTCACAGCAAAAAGCCATGGCGTATGGTATAGGATCCGTAATTAAGGTTTGACCAGACTGTTTATAGTTACCTGTAATAAGTGACAATGTAAAGTTTGTTTCAGTAAAGATCAAAGAAGTTTCCCCCCCTCCCCCACCAATACTGCCCCATCCGCAACGTTTGAGACCTAATAATAACATTAACTTAAAAGCACTGTAATTGCAAAAATGATGTACTAACCTATAGGCCACATTTGAACGAATTAGGTGGAAAGTTATGAAAGATTTACCTTTTTACCCCTTATTTTGGCGGAGGAGTGTGGGTGTATACTAAAGACGGGTGCATTTCCGGACCTATGCTTGTAGGACATCTTAGTCTTATTTTTGATCATGGACTATATCCTGAATGGTTGGCCAGACCTTTCAGTTACACCCTGTATATCTACTCTCTAAAACTTTCGTAAATGATTTGTCGTTGATTGTGTAGCTTTCTAATTAATAATGATAAAGAGCCTCACAGTTTTTAGGTTAATTAATGACTGTTGATTATTTATAAAGATCTAATGTATTAAATTTATGTTCCTGTCAATAGAAAAATACAGCTGTAGTTGGACCGTTCAAGCTTTGTATCAAATATATGGTTATCGCAACATAATTTTGTAGTTCGATATACCATCATGTAGTTAGGAAATACAACCATCATATTTTGTTGTGGTACATAATCAAACATTTGGTTTAAACAAGAACCCCTTCTAAACAAAAATAAGCTGCGGTGAACGTAAGGGTCTTGTTGAAATTTGTCGAAACCAAACGCAGTACAGCCGCAACAAAATTGTGGTTATGTTAAAACAAATTTTATTTACGAACAATTTTGTTCACTTTTTTTTTCCGGCAACTCGATGTGTTTTATGAGTGTACCCATAAACACTTGTTTATAGTATAAAATACAGATGCAAACCTATTTACGTTGCCTTTTGGACTTATATGTCAGACTGCCTGAGCAGGGAATCGAACCCACGACCTTCGGAACCAAAGGTCGAGATCCTACCGCTGAGCCAGACTGGCACGGCCAAAAGGAAACGTCCATAGGCAACATAATTCTACTTGTTGAGCCTTTGGCTTTCCGTCTTTACTGTTTATAGTATTCTAGTACGTTTAAGAAATTATAAATTTTAGATTTAAGTCCCTTTTAGAATATCGACTCAAACGAGCCTATATGTTTTCGTATTATGTGTATGGTTAGAACTAGGGGGTTATCTGATCGCTTCGAACCTCTAACTTTCATTCTTGATTAATGAAAGCATTTTTTGTCAAATGTATTCGTAGTTACGTTCATTTTGTCCCGTGGTTTCCTGAGAAAACCACGAACAGAAAATGCCTACTGTTTAACAAGATAGCAAGATGTAAATTTACATTAATGCCGACAGCAGATAACGTCCCCTATGGGTACGAGACCGCCACCAACGACATTATCTGATAAGATCTGTCGGTGTCATCACGCAGTCGGGTCGATTTGTGTCTACGCAACGGAGGTATTCACCAGAATACAAAAAATAAATAAAATAAAACGAAAAAAAAAAGTTGAGAGCCTTTACTTTTCGGTCACATTGGAAACTCCCATCAAACTCGGAATAAAAAAAAAAGCAATTTAATTAATAAGCTATGAGAAATCTTCTGCTTCACGAATGTGGAACTGTCCGACATAAATTATCCTAAGAGCGTCAAAAAAAGGCTCGGACTCGCCGGTGGCCACGCCCCAACATACGGCCAAAGTCTGGGTATAGCCTATAATTATTGGTCCCAAAGACTTACTCAACATAAGGAAAAGATGAAATGCTATAACCCTTGTGTAATTTGAAGGTATCATTACGTAGACTGGGAATTTGTAGGCTCACTTGTGTGATTTGTTTGCTATTTGATTTCTACGAGTTAGAGTTGAGTGTGTGCGAGTACGAGCCTTCGGGGCGAATGCACGGGAGAGATTCACATACTCGTTGAACGCCATTTAAAATACCGCGTTTGGCAGGGAAGAGTTAGGTAATTTGGGCTCTCGATAGATGCAACTTAAACTGGTGTTTAAGTTTTGTTTTTTTTTTGGTTTTTTCTTTGGGTTTTGTTAATAACAATCGGTCAGTAAAAAAAGTTATTTCAAACCAAATCATCTCCATATTTTTACGTGATAATGTTAGCCATTGCAAAGATGTGTAACATCATTTTTTTTAAGTTGGCTGAATTTTTAATGGACTGCAGCTGCTCAAAATTCGACACGTGTGGTAGAGAGGTCACTTAACAACTAAAGGTTGTTTAGGAATGTTGTTGTTTACATGTTGTTGGTCAATCAACAACATAATCAATCGGCTAGTGTATAGAGTCGTATATCCACGCACTCAACAAGGAAGAGTATAGACAATGCACAATTTTATTTTGATTTTTCAAGAGTATTGAACACTTAGGACAGAAAAGCCAAAGGTTCAACAAGAGTTAAATAAATACAGATGCAAACCTATTTAAGTTGTTTTTTGGACTTATATGTCAGACTGCCTGAGCGGGGGAATCGAACCCAGGACCTTTGGAGCCAAAGACCAAGGTCCTACCGCTGAGCCAGACTGACACGGCCCATGCCATGCCCAGGCCGTATCAGTCTGGCTCAGCGGTAGGACCTTGGCCTTTGGTTTCAAAAGTCCTGGGTTCGATTCCCCCGCTCAGGCAGTCTGACATATAATTCCAAAAGGGAACGTAAATAGGTTTGCATCTGTATTTAGTATTGAACACCTGTATTCAACAAAACACCGGAACACAGAAAACTTAAAACTGAGAACAATTGCAAGTCAAAAACGAACCAGGCACAAAAGAATAACCCCAAACCACAAAGTTGACTACACAGCCGGCCAGTCAACAGCGGTTATTGCAGATTGAACGATGATACAATCGTCCCTTAAACTTTGGCCTACCAACTGAAGCTGATGCTTGATTTGCCGCCAAGTTCATGACATAACCTGACACATTAGTATACTATTATTATACTAGCTGTACCCCCGGCGTAACATACGCCGGTCTAGCCGGTTCTCGCGTACCTAAGTGAAATATTTTACTGGGTAGCACGAATTGAAAATAACTGAATAGCTGAATTAGAAGTGCTTGATTTGGCGTCAAGTTCATGACATAACCTGACACATTAGTGGGGGGGGGGGGGGGATTGAGGCTTAATGACGCGTCGACAACTTGGTCGACACATTAGTGCTGAACTGCTTTAGTTACATCCTTTACATAAAAAGGTGGCTCTTTCCTAGACGGCGTCTTATTGCAACAACGCTCTAGCCGATTTCGGCGAGTTGAGGAAAATGCAATGCGAAAAACTAGTTGCAAGTTGTTGCATGAACTGACCAAGAGGGAAAAATACCCACCTTTACAGAAATTTACCAGTTCGGAGGGGGAGAAAAATAAAAGAGGGAAATCGCCTTGGCTGCAAAATGTCTGCCATAATCGCGGGATTCGATTCGCCACGTTCCTTTTGTTTTGATTTTGTCGCCGAATGACATGGAATGACTGTCACGTCATCACCATTTGCAGTCACCACATCTTGCAGTAAAAATTCAGAATTACTGCAAATACTTCAAATTTATTCGCGGGTTCCGACTGCTTTAATAATAATAATACTTTATTTCAAATTACAGTGTATGTAATCCTCGAGGTTGTGTGGAACAACTTGATTGAGTTTTACCTACATCTTATTCATCCATATAAATTATTATTGTTCAACACTTCGCGTCGAGCTGTGCTTTTTTGATTTACAACAAATGAATAATAGATTCCCATTGTAATAACAGTAACTAGAGGAAGCCCGTGCTATGCACGGGGCCGGTCACATTTCCCGGGACACATTTCCCGGCACTCTTCCCGACGACTTGTCAGATTGATCGACCATTCATGCCTGGCTCCTGTTTGGCTGCAGGTAGAATGGGAGAGTGCATTTTCAATGCGGGTGCGAGGAGGGGAGAAGTGGTTTTCCTTTTAGTCTTCCTTTTAGCCGGCCTCCGACATTATTATATAGATAACATTGGAGTTAGCATAATAATTTAAACATACATTAATAATACAAACTTACAAGAAATACAACACAATAATAAATAATATATTAATACGATAATAATTCAATACTAATAATAATAATACAATAATAATACAAACATGCATAAACTTTTATGAAAGTATTATTGATTCATGTTATTATTGTTTGATTTTCTGTTTACCTATTATTTTTGTTCAGTAATTAATTTTTTTTTAATTTTACTTTTATTTACTTTAAATTTACATATTCTAACATGAATTTCGTTAAATTGTTGAAAATATTCCGTCGGTATATACCAGTGTTTACTTTTCTTTCGATACATATTGTTCCATCTTACCGTAACTTTGGTTTATTCTTTCTTGATCTTTCTTCGTTGTTTGTACTACATTTTTCTTTATAATTATTATGTAAGTTTTTAATTCATTTATTTTTTGAATTGTGTTTTCTTTGTATATTTCAGTGTTTTTTTTTAAAGTATTCTGATGAAAATCCATGTATTCTATTCCATATCTTAATATACTGCCTATCCATGCATCATTCAAAATCTTTTTATTATTTTTATCCAAAACGTTCCTCAGTTGATAGTTTAATAATAACTTTTATTTTAGGCAGAAAGGAATTTTTTTTGCAAATAAAGGGAAATTTCAGCCAGTGAAGACGGAAAAAAATTGTGCGCCATGGAAACCCTGGCAAGTCTGTTAACAAGAACACAATTTCCAAGATAATTTTAAGGTAGGAAAGTATTTCAATCATTGTATTAATAAAAAAAAAAAAGCGAAAAAAGCCAAGAAGCTTACTGAACAAGAAAAAAATCATTTGAGCTCATATCCTCATGGAGCTCACGGCTATGAAGGTATGCAAATAAAAAACGGATTAACGTTCACTCGAACGAAACTACTTAACTATAATTCGAACTCCAATTCCAAGGAATAAGTACTGTGACATATCAACAGCCATGCACATGCATACATGTAGTACATCACTAATCAAACAAACAAAACGGTTGGATATTTCGCACATAAAAATACACACACAACTGCAAACATCAACACGTACAAGAACTAAAACATAAACCCAACGCCGTAAAGAGTACTAAATGCCTAAAAAAAATATATATAAGACCATGCAAAGTTAATTGTTTGGTTTACAGGCGCGTGCGGGTGCCTTAAATTATCGCGGGTCAAATTTTTTTATCTCAATCTTGGTCCACCCACTAAAATTCATATTTTCGCCAAATTTGTCCGTTTTTGACATTCCATTATACCATTTTAACCGGCTCGAAACGAGCTTTCCAGTGGTGTTAATTTCAAGCCTCTAGCTCTAACTACTAAGAAGTTATTTGGCAAAAACTAAAATATTCTTAATACTAGACAACATAAATTCCATATTAGCAGAATATTATACCTTTTTAGGCTGCCTGCATACTCTTTTAGCTTTGAGCTAGGTACATGACAAAGAAATGTAGTCAGTTAAATAAAATAAAAAATAAAATAAAATGCTTGGTTGCCTGGTGTTTCAATTTACAACCTTGCCCGTAAACCAAACATTTTTTTTTGCATGGCCTAACATATATAAAATACACACATAAAATGAAAAAAAATCACTCTCACGAAATGAAACTAACAGAAACCGACAAACGCAGACAAAACAATCTCCTTTAACAAGAAAGACTGTGCATGTCAAAAAAATTAATTTGACAGCCCCCATGAAGGCCGGCTGAAATTTGTTTCTTTTGCCTAGGAAAATATACAATACCTGTAAGTTTTTGCATTATGTTCTCATGATTCTTGCTCACATCCTTGAGTTTTAAAATTGCGTGGATCTGTCAGCTTGGGAACCCAACTGCGCATGCGCGCAGTACTCCAGAAAAGCTTACCACGAAAGCAAACCATGTTTTGTTCTCTCTCGATATGTCAGAAGGGTGACTGAAGAGGGGAGGTAGGGTGTGTTAAAGTATTGTATATTTTCGTAGGCAAAAGAAACACATTGAGTCGGCCTTCATGAGGGCCGGCAAATTTACACTTCTTATTGCCGGTACTGCAAATATAAAATACATGTCAATTTTTGCATTGACAGCAGACCTTGTCAAATTCGGTGGCGGGCACCTTCTGAGCGAGTTCCGTAGGTTCCGAAGCTGGCGATCTCAGGAGTCGGAGATACCGTGAGCATCATGGGTGAAGGAGTTCCAGTCGACTTATTGTTTGTATATATTTAAATTGCCCAGTGCTCAGGGAAAGGAGGGAGTCATCGATTTTTAGAGAAGTGACGAAAATTTGATAACCTCCTTTGAAGTAGATCCTGACTTCGTGTTGCAAGATCGGTGTGTTTCCTGGTTGTCGTGTCACTTCAAATTTGTGGGAGTTGAGTCATGGCTTAGGAAGAAAGGCGAAATTCTTCATTCTAGTTATCCCCCCCCCCCGGTTGATGCCACAGGAGGGGTGGGGGAGTACTTGCTCTGTGTGAATGGAAATTTGCAGATGTTTCACTCCGACTCTCCTGTTTCCTTGGAAAGGGTGAGGTGGGGGCAATGTTGAGCATGATCAATGTGTGTTAAGGATTTCAGTAGGTTTCCAAAGTAGAAGTCGTCTGAAGAGGTGGTTCTAATTTAAAAGTCGAAAAGGAGATTAAACAAGATTTTCTTTTTGAATTCCTTCCAGTGATCGCGAAAGAAAGAGTTGTTTCTTCGGCGTAATGATTTTCGGTTGGTTATGGAGAGAAAAGCCATCAGTGTAGCCTTTGGTTTTAATCCTGTAGACGGCAGAAAGGAGATTCAGGATTTTTTTTTTGAAGTCCATACTTGGCCGAAGATCATGGTGGAGGGTTTGAATTCAGACAAATTTTCAAACTGCCAACTAAAAATCCGGAAAAATTTTTCCGGCAGCCCATCTTTTCGGTTCTCGACTCGTAGCATGGGTTCTAGCCACGAGAGGCAAAATGCCGGGCTGGTGTCAGTTGTTTGCTGGTGACGTAATGCAGACGAGCGAAAGGTCGGTGAATGCTTTCGTGATGCAGCATGGCATGGCCACGAAAGTTCATTGACAGGTCCGACCAGGGGTCACAAGGCCGTCCAAAAAACTTTTGGGTTGAGGTTGCCCTTTTGAGCTTTCGTTGCTGATGGGGAAACTTTCGCGAAAACAGAAAATGCATGTTTGATGGGATAGGAGACGAGGAGCGTCAGATGGCGTCTCAAGTCCACCCAGAAGCCTGATGCGTTGAGGCTGTTCCTGCAGCTTTCGTATATGTTTCCCAGTCGCGGAAGTTTTGACGAAAGTGACGTTGCATTTTGGATGGAACCATAAGATGAGAGGCTTCTGATGGCGTCTCAAGGCAACCTTGAAGCCTGAATGAAAGCTTGATGAAGCAACGAAAGGTCATAGAGCTTTCGTTAGAAGTGCGTGGCACGGTGATGGTCCAAGATCAATGGCATGGAAGAGGGAAAACGAAGACGCCATCATGGAATCGGTGGAGAAGAGGTAGATTTATCGGAGGGAAAATGACCAATTAACGATGGGTTAGATTGTGGGACTTCAGTGGTTCAAACAGAAGATTCGAAGGATTGCTTGATTTGATTTTGGGGGTAATGCAGATTTGTGTTTGGCGAAAACAGCGGTGGTTTCAGCTGATCCCGGAAGACAAAAAAAGGAGCCGTGTCAACGTGTCGGAATGGACGAAAGCTCCGATGTAAAAAGAAACTGAGTGACCAATCGTTGGTGGAGGTTTGTTGTTACTCGTGGAGAACCATTGTGGTTGCCAGGGTAAATTCGAGGCAGTGTGACAGTTGAGTCATTCAACGGTGAATGTTGAGAAACAGTAGAAGGGAGGTGGGGTGGGAGTGCGTCCCTAACAGGACGAGAGCTCCCTACAAACGAAGGATACTAAAAAGTGCGAGTTGTTGGTCCACCAAAAAACGTCCTTAAGGTGCAGCATGGTGAACAGCGTTGGACTTCGAAAGGTTGCTTGAACCATAGTGAAGAAGCCCGATGAGGATCGATTATTGTGCGATGCTGGAAACACGAGAGACATTCGGGATCAGTGGCATTGAATGTCAAGGATCGAGGTTAAAAACCTCCGGTGATAATCGACTTTGCAGGTTGTGTCAAACACGAAAGCACCTACGGAGCACAACGTAGTGAGAAGGGTGCTTTCGTGAGGTTGTGGACATTCGGCGACAACGGCAGTGAATGTCGAGGCAACCGGAATTTTGGTAAGCCGTCTTGCTGGTGGGCGAAGAGACAACATTGTGAGCTGCGGAATGATAGGGTGAATTCGGTTTGTAGAAGACATTCGGGAACAGCGACAGTGAATGTCGAAACAACCAGGGTGGTCCAGAACGACTTTTAAAGGTCGGAAAACGACTTTATGAGTTGCAGAGAAGACACGAAGGCATCCCCGAAGTTTGACAGGTGAAAGAAAATTGGAGGGGGAGGGGGAATTCGTGACAACGTGAACATTCCAGATCAGCCGCAGTGAATGTCGAGGTATTGGAATATGAGAAGGTGTCAGATGAAGACGGTGAGGATTCAACCAACACGAAAGCAGCTGCAGAATCCTGATGGAGTGAAAAGAGTGCAGCCGTGGTGGTGGTGCCATGCAGATGAGGAGCCGGCAGTAGCGGGAGAGTTGCCGCGATTGGTTGACGACATGTGGACGAAAGCTCAGGCAGTCGACCACGTGGAGGTCACACGTCGCCCGTAATAAATAAAATCTGGGGAGCGCAGGGACGAAAGCTCAGACGGCGGCTGTCCCTCGACAGGCAGGCATACGAAAAAAAAAAAAAACGTCGCGAGGTATAGATTTCCGGACGAAAGCTCGCACAACGAGTGCAATCAAACGAAAACTCGGCAGGCAGGTCGGCATCGAAGACTCAAGCAACAAATGCTGGCACAACAATTATATGGCTAGTGGAAAGGACGAGAGCAAAAGACGCAGCGCTTGAGAACAAAAAATGGTTTGCTTTCGTTGCAAGCTCCTTTTGTGGAGGACTGTGCGCATGCGCAGTTGGGTTCCCAAGCTGGCGGATCCACGCAACTTTTAAACTCAAGGACTTACGTAAGCATCACGAGAATATAATGCAGAAATTGACAGGTATTGTATATTTTCCAGCAGCAATAAGAAACAACACTTGTTCCCCTGGCACTCAGACGAAGCCTTACATTATTCTTCATTTGTTTGGGCATGTAAAGTTTTGAAATTTGGGCTTTGGCTTCAATTGTATTTACGTGTATAATGGTTGGATATAGCAGTAAGGTTTCACGTGGACTAAACAGTACAGGAACGCTACAGTATCTGAAACATTACAGGAAAGTTTATTTGTGTTCCTTTGCTGTTTTGATTGCGGATCAGTTAAATCTTACCTTAAGCATCAAACGAGTTATTATTTGTTTTCTAATTCTTGCTACTTTGGCATACCATGCAGTTTAGATTAGCTTGTTTTAATGTTTTGTATCTTTATCAATTACGGTTTGCACAAACCAATATGGAAATGAACTCGTATTAGAAACAAAAACGTCAAGTGTGCCGTAAAAAAAGGGGTTATATGATTGAATTTTCACTTGTTAAAATGTACACGGATAAAAATTGATGATTTTTATTGAAATAATGACATGTACAAATTGCATCTGTTTAAGTGCTGTTGTGCTTTACGAATCATAAAGTAAAGCACAACAGCACTTAAACAGATGCAATTTTTCCAATTGTACATTTGATTATTCAATTAAAAATCATCAATTTTTATCCGTGTACATTTTAACAAGTGAAAATTCAATCATATGACCCCATTTTTACGGCACGTGACGTTTTTGTTTGTAATCCGTGTACCTTTTATACGGCTATGGCGTCGCACTACAAAGGTTTATGCATGCAGTCGATTGTTGCTGGTCACTTTGAAACAATTCAAGTCAGCTCTGAACGCCTGCAATTCTATCGTTTTTAGCTCCCAATTTCGAGGCCTCAACGCAGCTTAGTTTGGTTTAAAAATATATGTGTTTAGCTGAAACATCTGATTCTTTCAAAGGGTTTCAAAGGGTTTAACGAGCGTTACTACTCCTGGTCATCTGCCCGAAGCCCTAAGGCCCTATGTCTGCAACAGCCAGATTCCCAGGCAGTCACCCACCCAAGTATCAATCCAGCCCAATTCTGCTTAACTTCGGGGATCTGACGAGAACCGGTGTTGCCAGCAATGCAAGGCCGCAGATTCGTTCACAACCCTTTCAGATTCTTTTTACCCCTTGGCCGTATGCCCTATCTATCATGATACATATATACAAAGCACTTTTCCGAACTCCTCCTTACACCACAGCTCACCGCACACCTCCCGTCGCACTGTCTTCCCAACTCACCATCCATCGCACTCTTGTCTCCGCCTTGTTGTACACTAAGCGCCCGCCCACCTTCTCTTCCCCATTTAGGGAAAGTTCCAGTGGGCGATAAAGCACACCCACCACCGCACTTGTCTCCTTCCCTGCTCCACTCCATGCACTGTTCCTTGCACCACATCTTACAGCACCATTCCTTGCAGCAGGTCCTGCACACTACCTCACACCATGTCCTGTGCACATCCCCTTGCTCTTGTCCTCGCTCAATGCCATGCTCTGCCTTGCCTTGCTGGAGGGCCCAGGAGGGGGACAGGAAACCACTAAATATCAAGGCCTGCCTCTCGACAGAACGCAGCTACTGCGCGCAATTTTGCCACTGGGTTTTTGCCTTCCGTATGAGACAGCAGTTTCTGGATTGTCTCCAGATTCCTGATCCACACTGCTAAATGCCGACGGGCCCGTGCATATTTCTGGCAAACCAAAAGCACATGCTCCGGTGTTTCCTCTGTTCGGCATAAAGAGCAGTTTGGCGTGCTTACCCACCCATATCGAAAGAGATGTGAACGAAGCTGGGTATGCCCAACCCTCAACCTGGAAACAATTTTTGCGTCCTGGAAACTCAACTTGTCAATGCAGGACTTCGCCACGCAGATCGGGGGCAACCCATGGTACCCTCTGGCGACAGTAGCCCCATCCCAGTCTCTCTGCCACTGCGAGAGCACTCACCGCCGTATAGTAGTCCGACGCATATGGGGCGACAGTTCCAGAATCACAACTGGACACTCCCCTACAACCGCCTTACGCGCCACACCATCCGCCGCGACATTCCCTCCCATTCCGCTGTGTCTCTTTACCCATCGAAATTCCACTCTGCTCCTCCTGGAGACCCCCCCAAAATTTCCACAGCACCGTGTAAACTACTGGGTCAGACACATCCAGTTTCTCACACGCTCTCTGGAGGAGCCTGTGACTTACCAGGGAGTCTGTGTGCAGTGTGAACGAGGGCAGTTCCAGATCAATAACAACATCTAACGCTACCGAGAGCGCCAACAGCTCGCAGACCAGACTCGATGTAACATTTTCCACACACTGCTTCACAGCGATTTTCAACGATGGCACCACAATGCCTAAACCCCCTGTTAGAGTGTTCCAACAAAACGAGGCATCGCAGTAAACATCACAGTCCGTAGCGTTTGGCTCAAATGTTTGCAGCAGCTCAGGGCACCAGATCCACATGCTAAGCGGACAGGCTCTCGCTACCAGCAAGGGAGCAGGTGCCACCTGCCCCAACAGGGTGATTCCTGCCCCTGCCCCACCCAAGATACCGCTTGCCCTATCAGTCAACCTTCCATAATCATGCAAGATCCTCCCCACTGGGTCCAGTGGTCCCCGGCTCAGGTTTCGTAAACACAGCGCCACCAGAAGCTCCCTGGCCCTGCATTCGACGGGTGGCTCATTACATTCTACAGCCAAGGCGCAAACAGGAGTGGAGGCAACACAGCCTGAAACTGCACGCAGACAAACATTTGTAACAACCTGCAGCGCCTGCAAATGCCTCTTCGAAGAGGCCAGAAACTGCAGATGGTAGTCCATGACTGATCGCAGAAAGGTTCTATACACCGCACCAAGCCCCCCCTGTGTAACACTCCTACCCATACACAAAGCACGCAACACCCCTGTCCGCGCTTGCAACTTTTCTTTCACCCTCTTCACGTCGAGCGACCAATCCAATGCCGCATCCAGAACTACGCCCAACAATCAACAATCAACAACAACAACAATCCACAATCAACTTTTTAGCACGTGCACGAAGAATGAATCTGGAGTTTGCTGTGGCATTGTTCCCTAAATACAATGGTCAAAACAATGTAAGACAATCAAAATGATCGTTTAGGGTCCCGTAACTCCAGAATGGATCGACCAATCGAAAAAGTGGTCCCTGTAAGGTTGAAGCCCAGGGCACATATCATGTTTCAGATTTTAGGTAGATGCAGTACTTTTTTTTCTGAAACCGTGTTACACAATAACAACAACAAGTCAACAGTTTTCAAATTTACGTGTGGCTCCCTACGTTTACTTTTGCACGGAATTGCATAAAAGTTGGTGTAAAGTTGGGAAAAGTTGCTACCTACTATCTGGCCAAGTTTGGTCGAAATATATTGAATAGAAATTAATAGTTTTAGTTTTGCTGGAGAGAGGACTTCAATCATATATTTATACACGGCCATCGCCGTGTATGATAATTCTCAGTCTACGTCTTGCAGCTGGTGTTTGATGATTGACATTGTTGCATAATAACAGTGTAAAACAATCATGCTGGTCTTTTCGAGCTCCCCAACCCCTGAACCATTTAACCAATTTAAAAAGGTCTTATGGAAAGGCACATCTACAGATCAATACGTGTAAAATGAGCTAAGAACCAACTTTATAGGACAAATAGTTTGATCGGTAGATAGTGTAGTAGAAACCTGTCGTGCCAAAACAAGAATAAACCAAAAATGAAAATCACGATTCCAGCTGAATTCCAGATCTCCGACGTGACAACTGGAAACTAAAAAAAAAAACTTGGTACACATGTTCACCAAGTCCAAAAAGGCTTGTGTACTAAATTTGAGTGGAAAATATTTAAAGACAGTGGAGAAATTAAGCATCGAAATTTCGGCTTTAATAAGGGCGATTGTGGTCAAACCTTACAGTAAAGGCTACCGCTGTTATTGTTAAGGTTTGACCTTACCTCCTTTACTATAATGACAGCTCCGTTCTCCTCTAGCAAACTATTTAGGACAGATTCATGCGGATCGCAACCGCACGCGAACTTTGCTGTAGATGATTTAAAACGGAAATCATAAAATTAATAGCTCGTGCCCTTGAAACGTTTCACCGAATATCCTGTGAAACACCCGAGTGCTCAATGTAAGACTGATGACAGCTTTTGGCAACCGTAACTTTTAACAGACCAACGAAAATCACATAAACTCAATTTTAAAATCGCTGGCTCGAAACAAAAACGAGAGGTTCAAACTACGAATAAAAACATACAAAAAAACATTAATGGTCGCCCCATAGCTATCATCATAAGTTTCATCGTTTGAGCCTCCACCCGGGCGTAGGACGTTATTTAATCCCCTTGTTTCGAATGACGGCATTGAAAATCAAAGGCACAACCGCCATTTAGGTAAGCGCTTTCAGGATCAGCCAAGCAGAAGACCTGGCAATGATTTTCATACTTTATTGACCAAAACTGCCAAAGGGGAAATTATGTAACAAAAGACGAAACATCGACCAACAGCCGGTCCGAAGTTGGTCAATCTGTTATTCGAGAACAGCTAAAATAAGGGAAAACTTGACCAGTTTACAAGGATCCCCATGTATAAAGCTCATGAAATTCTTTGATTTTAACGGAATGTCATAAATTTGTCATACATTTTTGTTTTGTGCCTTAAATGGAGTAAAAAAAGCACGAGAACAGATTATTAAAATAAAGACCAAGCAGTGCTACAAGATAAAAATACCGAACAACGTTTCTAAAATTTTCAATTTTCGTCATCAGGTATACTTAATAAAACTAAAGCAAGGCAAATGACACTAATCATCACAATAAAAATAAAATTAAAGGGTACAATACCATCAATTTAAAAGGATAAAAACCACCAATTTCCCCTCTCAGAAGCGGCAGAAATGGCGGCCGAAATGCACCACCCAACCTTCGTCTTGGGGAAATCAAGTCGAATCGACTTCGAATTGATTTCC
>JAHWFP010233401.1:78232-88686 GCA_023313725.1 Lithobius niger | reverse complement strand
TCCCACCAATGGTCTTTTCCATATGCTACAACGTCCTGCCAGTGTACTTTTCCAAACGCTAACATATCCCACCAGTGGACTTTCCAAATGCTGCAACGTCCTGCCAGTGTACTTTTCCAAACGCTAGAACATCCCACCAGTGAACTTTTCCAAACGTTAAAACATCCCACCAATGGTCTTTTCCATATGCTACAACGTCCTGCCAGTGTACTTTTCCAAACGCTAACACATCCCACCAGTGGATTTTTCCAAATGCTGCAACGTCCTGCCAATGTACTTTTCCAAACGCTAAAACATCCCACCAGTGAACCTTTCCAAACGTTGAAACATCCCACCAATGGTCTTTTCCATATGCTACAACGTCCTGCCAGTGTACCTTTCCAAACGCTAAAACATCCCACCAGTGGACTTTTCCAAATGCTACAACGTCCTGCCAGTGTACTTTTCCAAACGCTAAAACGTCCCTACAATGTACTTTACCAATTGCTAAAACTTTCGTTTCAGGCTTTAATCTATGGACATGTGAGCTCATATGTTCGCACAACCTTTGATACATGCCTACACTTGAGTTTCGGGATGACTCACTTGCAACACTTACAATTTCAGCAGAATGTTAACGTACGTAAAATCTGTTGCCCCTACAGTCTTTAAGTATTAAACCCTCTTGCCAACTGTCAGCGGCGGCTTACTAAATAGTGTCATGCCATTCGTTCTCTTCCCTATCCTGATCGCTTATGTAAGCGTCAACTTCCTATCCTCCAAAATCGATTTCATCTTAGAGAAGTTAACCTTCTGTTAATTTAATTTAATTTAATTAATTAATTTGTTTCTTTCCTAATTTCAACTTCACTCGTGGTCATCCTTCCCGCTTTTATAGCTCTGTTTCCCGGACAACGCTTCCAAGTCTTTACTGAAAGCAGACTGAAAGGGTTGTCCATTACTATAACGCTCTTCCCACTCATCTAATGTTGTTTCGATGTCGGTTCGATGTCGAATTTTTTACATCGATGCATTTCGATGTTTGTTGAATAAATTACATCAGAACCCACTAAAATAGGAAGTGACTGGGGAGAAAGTGTCGTGGGGGGGGGGGGTGGAGCCTGCCTGATATTCCATGCTGGTAAACTAACATTTCTACGATTACCGTAATGGCTCGCAGATAAGCCACACCCAGAAAAAAACCCTTACCAAAAAAAAAAAGAAGCGCACACAGCCAAATGTTTTTGCACAATTCATGACCTGTAAAGATGTGAAAATGTTAACATTAATTAATCAACAGACAAGCACCTGATGTTGTGACTAAACATAAGTCCTGGTAAATAAGTAGTGAGCAGCAATATTTCTTATCCATTTGGAGGCCATGTTTGTTAAAAATGTAGACTTAAATTATTTTTTAATAATTTCATGAATGGTTGTAGCTCGTGACTTGTGGTTTGCACCATTGGAAAGCCGACGAAAAAAACTGTTAAAATGGTGTATTTGAATGTCAAAATAGGTCAATATTTAGTGAAATTATCGTCATGTCCGCATACAAGACGCAGGAAGAAAAAGTCGATAAAAACATTGAATGTCAACTCAACATCAAACGAATGCTCGATGTTGACAAAACATCGACATCGCGATGCATTAGGGCGTCAACGCACATAGCGGGCAGGTCGCGCAGCCAGTGGTCGTGGCAGCCAAAAAACGCGGCGCGGGACACGTCCGTTTTTCATTGATAATTCTCGATCACGTGGTGAAAAATTATGGAGCTATATAGTATGGTCGCCCTGTGACCGCCTGCTCGCCGCCCGGGATCCCAGGGGCCGCGGCGACAGGCTGGCCGCTGCGGCCAAGTGCGCGTTGCTACATACACCGTAAGTATTCTCGTTGGCCGCAACAACCTGGCCGCGCGGCTCGGTCGCTGTGTGCTGTTACCACTTGTTTGAATGGGGGGGGGGGGGGGGGGCGACATCTGTTGGAGACCTGATCGCACTTTGGGACCAGCACCTGTCTAATAAAATCTCGGTTTTTAGCTTTCAGTTTGTGCAATACAGTTGGAAAATGTAATCGGCTGCTGATTTATTTAATGATAGAAAATGTGTTGATATGGGATTATGACACCATCAAAACCGAACCTGGCAAGTTGAAGCATCGACAAAGTGAATATGTTGTGAATAGTATGTCGCCCGCCAAGATAAAACGATAACATCCAGATAATATATATATATGAGCAAGGCGACCACTAGACACGTTGTGTCTTTACTGCTAAGGTAGTTTGGCTGTTTTCAGCCATCTGAGGATAAATAACTATGCGACAGAAAAAGCTGAAACTTGTTGGATCGGGAGACTTTGGTCGCCTGACAACATAAAAGTCACTATTACGCAATGTAATAGCGGCTACTTAACGTGATTCTTTTAAACTGGGCATAAATTGATTTGTTGGAAACTTTTACTGGATATGGTAAAGTTCTAGAAATTCCAAGGTGGATAAATTAGTAACTCTGTTTTTTGTTTGTTTGTTATGCTTACAAAATATTTAAAGTAAAACATGATATATGGTTAGCGAACTGTCACTTATACAGAACAGTCCATCGAAGTAGAAACAAGCACATGACTGCTGTTAACCGTACCAGGTTCTCTTTTAATGCTGTCAGACAAAGCTGGCGCATGTATGGGTGTCTGTCTAGTTTTTGACATGCTTGTCCATTGGATATTGTGCACGCGATAGTGTTTTGAGTGTAAAAAATCTTTTGTTGGAAAACTCTATACTGTTGGGAAATTTATAAAAAAAAAAACCCGTTGTATGTGTGGCTTGTGTTGTAATGAAGCATTTTGAAGATGTCTGCAGCTGCCAGCAAACTTAGAAAGGTTCCATCCATGCTGGATATATACATTGTATATGATTTACTATTCGATTTGATCAATAAAATAATTGTGTGCTTCTTTCTTCCCTTTCGTACGTTTTAACAAAATATTTTTTAGTGCCATTAAATTTCATGGATCTTCGAGATATGGGAACTGTGATTCCTCTTGCGAGGCGAGCTCATACAAAATTACTGCGATTCAGTCCTGAAGTCGAGATAAGAACTGTGCTTTGGAATTAATTACTCAGTAATGAGGCAATAAACGTCATTTAATAAGGTCCTAAACATTTAAGTTCTCTGTGTGATAGTTTAATGAACCTATAAAGATGTTGTTGTTTTCCTACAAACTATAATTTCGTGCTTGATTTAACAGAATTAATTAGAGTGAACGCAAGTAGTATGTTGGACTGGAAAATTTCTGGTGATCCAAGTCGCTATCGAATTTCTTGCACCTGGAAAAGAAAGAATAATTATAAATAATAAAGCGAAAAGAGTAAATACATTAAAGTAAAGGTTGGAAGATGTATTTTTTTTATTATGCATACAATTTTTTTGTATCCATCAAGACACACGCTAGTATGTCGCCCGCCAAGATAATACGATAACATCCAGATAATATATATATATGAGCATGGCGACCACTAGACACGTTGTGTCTTTACAGCAAAGGCAGTTTGGCTGTTTTCAGCCATCTGAGGATAAATAACAATGCGATAGAAAAGGCTGAAACTTGTTGGAACGGGAGACTTCGGTCGCCTGACAACATAAAAGTCACTAGTAAAGACACAGCTTACCGTTTTCTTGTTGAAAAAACGACGTGAATAACGTTGATATTTGCCTAATTACTTACTACTGGCTGCTAGTAACGCTTTTTTTGTATCACGAAAATAAATTTTTCCATGCGGTAAATAAAGCTGGTTCTTAATTCATGTTACAGGTATTGCTCTGGAGATGTGCCCTTTTCATATGGCCTATTCTAACTGGTCAAATGGTTCGGGGGGGTAGGGACCTCTAAACGACCAAATTGATTGTTTTACATTGTTTTAATCATTATTTTTATGCAACAATGTCAAACTGAACATTCAATAAATCCGTGCATTTGTAAGGAGATATTGCAATGCTAAGAAATACTGATCGTATGAAAAAAGGTGACTGCTGTGTTCAAGATGTAACGAAAGCCAACAAAAGGAAATGGACCAGAAAACTAGACTGGTGTTTCCACGTCATAATACCTAAGAAAAAAAAATGGGATTTCATCAATTTGGACCAAAAAGATCTGATATCTACCCCAAAACAAAACTTGTTAAAGATTCCCGCCAAGCTTTTCGGCCGTGTGAAGTCGTGATATCAAATGCCAAGTTCTTTCGCCAAGCTAATCCCACCGGCTAAGACTTCACAAACGTTAAATAAAATAATTGAAAATTGCGCAGTAAGCAATTTTCATATATTTCATTTAACCTTCGAACTCTTAGTCGGTGGGATTAGCTTGGCGAAAGAGCTTGGCGTTTGATATCACGACTTCACACGGCCGGAAAGCTTGGCGGGAATCCTTAACAAGTTTTGTTTTGGAGTAGATAACACTTTTAACCGATATTTAAAGGAGAAATAAAGAGTGAAGGGAAATAAAACTGCAGGGAGAATATACTGCAGGTGTTTCTTTCTACCGTGTTACTGTCATCATATTCCATCACTTGGGCAATTGGTCCGAAACAAAAACTTGCCTATTAAACTGACAAACATACAAACAACTAATGTGATTTCGGTAAAGAACATGAGTAATCTTTTGTTTGGTTTTCATAGGATCAAGCTATTTACTTTTATTAGTATTAATAATCGCTTAAGCGTATAAAATACGGTTGTAAGCCTTAAAAAACTTAAAGCCCAAAAGGAACAGCTATTAGAAAAAGACATGTAAGCCATCAGCTTCGCACTAATACGTGTAAAAAATTCTCCAGCGACCAAAAAAACAAACTGGAGTTTCTTTTACACGTATTAGTGCGACGCTGATGGCTGTTCCTTTAGGGCTTTAAGTTTTTTAAGGCTTACATCCGTATTTTATACGCTTAAGCGTTTTTTAATACTAATACCCCTTATTTTTTTTTTCTTGTTTTAGCAAGAATAACACAGAAAAGAACACTGTAATCACCTTAAAATAACTGTTATAAGAGAGTCTTTTCCATGGCTGATTCGTTTTATACTGCTAAGAGTGACTTTTGCACCCAATTTCATGTTTTTAGCTTGATCTATAAGAATTTGTTGCCCAAACCCCTGGGAGGCACGAGGAGGTTCTGGGGCGGGAGGGGGGGGGGGCATTGATGGCACTTTGGGTATTTCATTGGGGGTCCATGGCTGGTTCGATTTTTACTGTTAAGAAAGACTTGTGTACCAAATTTATGTTTTCTGCAAAATTTCCGCAAAAATTTGTTACTCCACTTAATGATTTCTGCCCAGTGCTCTACAATAATAATTGCTCTGCCGATGTGAATACTGCAGTAACATCAAAATCGTGTTCAAAAGGCCTTGATCGGTGTTAATACCTACATTTTGAGCTGTACAAATTGAAAATTGGTTCATTGGTTCGATCTCTAGGTGAGAGCAAAAGTTCTAACCCATTTGGTTTTCCGTGTCAAGAATAATATAGTTACACAATAGCATGCGAAAGGCCCTGAGCCTTGTCCATACCTACTTTACGTTTTAAGCTATAGAACTTGAAAATCGGTTCTGTGGTTCGATCTCCAGGCGAGGACAAAGAGTCCCAACAGCAACATTAATGATTTCTGCCCACTGTTCAGTGCTCTGCAATAATAATTGCTCTGCCGACGAGAATATTGGAGTCACATCAAAATCGGGTTCTAAAGGCCCTGGTCGGTGTTAATACCTACATTTTAAGCTACACAGATTGAAAATCGGTTCATTGGTTCGATCTCTAGGTGGGAGCAAAAGTTTTAGCCCATTTGGTTTTCCGTGTCAAAAATATTGTAGGTACGTTAAAATAGCCTGCGAAAGGCCCTAGGTCTTGTCCATACCTACGTTTTAAGCTATAGAACTTGAAAATCGGTTCTGTGGTTCGATCTCCAGGTGAGAACAAAGAGTCCCAACAGCAACATTAATGATTTCTGCTCAATGCTCTGCAATAATAATTGCTCTGCCGACGAGTATACTGCAGTCACATCAAAATCGGGTTCAAAAGGCCCTAGTCGGTGTTAATACCTACATTTTAAGCTATACAAATTGAAAATCGGTAAATTGGTTCGATCTCTAGGTGAGAGCAAAAGTTTTAGCCCATTTGGCTTTCCGTGTCAAGAATATTGTAGTTACGTTAAAATAGCCTGCGAAAGGCCCTAGGCCTTGTCCAGACCTACGTTTTAAGCTATAGAACTTGAAAATCGGTTCAGTGGTTCGGTCTCCAGGTGAAGGCAAAGAGTCCCAACAACAACAACAACAACAACAACAACAACAACAACAACAACAACAAGAAATGGCCATGCTGTGGACGCCGAACGGTTTGATTGTTGTCATTAAAATTTGTAATGTGGTGAAATAGTTACGACACGACCCCAAATGCCGAATTTCGTTGGTCTGTGTCAATTCTGGGCGAGACTATAGGAGTTCAAAGTTTGACGTTTAACATGGAAGTTCATGCTGAGGCTTACATAAGGATTGCGTGGTGACAGTGACAGAAGCTAATCAATACATGCACGTCGCCTCATAGACCACCCCTTGGCACCCAAGGTCGTCTGGGAGAAGAAGCTGTGGGATTCGTTTTACGGCCCAGGCTAGTTTACTTTGGTAAGTTAGCCAGTGTGCTCAAAAATGGGAATGAACAAACTTAAGCATGTGAAGCATGCATTTACAATAACGCAAACCGTGTCAGTTTGGCTAATGTAACGGCCAATTGGGCAATGGCAAATGTGAAAATTATGAATGAGAACATTTATAGACATAAAATTCCTTCAGACAAAAAAGGTAGAGCTGACGATTAAACCGTCTGATCCTTTGTTCATTCACAGTCCTATGAAAGTTGTGATATCCGCCCAAAACTGGTATAAGAGAATCTGCCAAGTTTCCAAAAAGGGTCGGTCTTTGAAAGTAGTGATATCATTCAACCAGCAATAAGCCGCCAAGGTTAATCCTATTAGCCAAGTTAATCGCACCGAATAATGCTTTGGACGTTAGGATGAAAACTTGAAGATTGCTACCGCGAGTAGCAATGTTCTGATTTTCAATTAACTTTCGAACTTTTAGTCGATAGGATTAACTTGGCTAATAGGATTAACCTTGGCGGCCTTTCACTGGTTGAATGATATCACTACCTTCGAAAGCCGACCCTTTTTGGAAACTTGGCGGGTTCTCTTATACCAGTTTTGGTTTTGGGTGGATAGATAAACACAGGTTAGCGATGCACTGAAACAGTCAGCATTGTGGGAATACATGATAAACTGCACCTTGCTTTGTCTCAAGTCCAGTCAGTTCCTTGCACCCAAACGCAGCATAAGGTAAATCTCCATGGTAACCAACTTGTTTACACCAACAGCAGGAGTGCTTGACGGGTATCGACAGGTGAAGATATGTTCCTGCTGTTCTGCCTAGCGATTCTCTGTGGGTGGCCGACAATAATACAGGCGACTCCCCTTATGAAGAAGTCTGCAAGTCCAAACAAAAAAACATCGCATCGGATTACATTCCGCCATGGCGCTGTCAGAGTAGCATTGTTTCTTTTTTATTTATTTATTTTTATTTTTATTTTTTTTTTTGTGTGTGAGCGTAGCTCGCAGGCTTAATATGCCTATCTAACGTTTAGCCCGAGCAACAGCGTTATTATGCGCTATAGGCTATTTTAGCTGGTCTTGAGGGTAGAGAGAGAGGGAAGAGACCTTGTGGTTGCCACAGACTTGATGGACGTAATCTCGAAACATCATGTTGAAAGGAAACAAATGGATAAAATGAAAATTAAAAGGTAAAAAAAAAACATAAGAATGAATTAAAAACGGGGAAAAAAAGGGGGAAAACAATCATGAAGCGTTTATCTTCTCTTTTTGAAATGTGTTAAACTTGCGGCGCGTTTATGTTGCCATTCGTTGCCGTGTATTTATTAAAATTTTCTGACCGTTTAACTACCATTGATGCTTCCAAGAACTTTGGTTTTTGGAAATAAAAACGGATTCCGAGAATTCAGCTAAGTGCTTTAATGATGAAGAGTTGCTACAGTGGCGTGTCGCAGACTAAGGTGGGTCCCTGGCACAGTACTACATGTGGGCCCCTGTGTGGGATGACATTGACTATAGTTCGGGCCAGAGGGGAGACAGGGGGGGGATACCCCCGAAGCTGAGAATTTTTTGAAAATCCACATTAAAATTACAAAAATGCTTAACTTTCCATCTAATACTATGGTTTTAAGACAATTTAATGCAGTTACACTCATTGGTGGACAACTTTGTACACTGGTGTGGTGAGCACAAAGTGTAGAAAAAGTATGTTTCTAGTTGCGTTGAAAAAGTCCATTACCTTTTTTATTAGCATTCTCCTTCTCTAATGCTGTTCAATCTAGAGAAAACAAACGCAGATACGTCCGGTTCGCTACCTACTGCGCAAATCTACTGCGCAGCCTCCATCATTTATAAATCGAAGCGGAGCGACAGAGCTCACCTTTTCTTCTCTAGCCGCCGCGCTGTTCACTTCATCGCACGACGCCTTACTAAGTCCCTTGGAGCCAAACAACTTATCTTCAGCAATTTCAGTGCTAATGAAACGTTTATGACTCCAATTTTTGCATGTAAAACAGATCCTAGTTAATTCTAGCAAAACTGTCCCTCTCCGTCCCGACATAACCTTAGGAAACGAAAAGGGTTTTAATTCGACTGTTTCCGTTTTTTCTTCCCATTTCCGGAACACCTTATTTTTGCCTACTTTTGCTACAGTTTACTCTTTACTTCAGGTCTTGGGAGGGGACGGGGCACTTGCCTTTCCCTTTGCTCTCCCCCTCCCTCCCCCCTTCCGAGTGCGCCACTGTTGGGTTCCGCTCTATTACTAAATCGTACCCGGGAACTTACTGGCCATACGGGAAAATGGGAGATTTCCCATTAAACTTAAGGCGCCTGTTCACCATTTCCGTAGTGTTTCCCATGTTCTAAACCCAGCATCCACGTTCCAGGTTCTCTGTCGTCCAATAGGCTGATGTGGGTCACGTGATCTGGTTTTAGTTATGAAAATCGCGGAATGTTGCTGCGCATAGTGTTTTTCTATTTTTAATTTACCGCTATTTCTTTACATTGCTGGAAGATTCTACGGTGCTGCATAGGAGTTGAAAAAGTGAAAAGGCACCTTTAAGTGACGAGGACCTATTGACCTTTGGGGCCTAATAATAATGGCTGAGTTTAGACTTACCTTTAGGAATTTTTTTATGGCTTACTGTCGTTCTGATTGGCCTTGCCAGCGAAGCGAGCGAGGTCGAATACACTACAGAATTTGGATTTTTGTGTGTGCTAGTTTGTCTGCCTGCATAGTGGTTTAATTCAGGCTTACCTTTTGGTATTTTGTAGCAGAGATGGAACTGAACCATGGGTCAGTGGGTCACATTTTTATCGTGGGTCAAGAGGGGTATGGGTCAAGACCGTTCACCCACCGCTCCATAATCTTATGGTAATCTGTAGTCTTACTGGTACTTTTTAAAAAAAATTTACTTACTCTTTCAAAGATAGTTTTCCCCATGAGGGCACGGGGGTGTGAGGGACATAAATGCATCTTTTGCATTATGTTATTGGTAATAAAACAAATGCTTTAATTAGAGGTTTTTCCCGAAGGTTCTAGAAAAGGTCGTCATAAAGACAACCTGTACAGCACATTTTTTGCAGCAAGTTATTCAACACTGTCGTGTTTATTGAAGTGTATTTAGTAAATACTTCTTTAAAAAATTGAACTGTTTGAAATAACGTTGCATGCATTTGCATACTATATTATTTTTTCATAGTGTGGGATGGGTCACGGATGGTGAGTGACATTTTGTTCTTTATCGGGTGGGCCAAGTGGGTCGTGGGTCAGGGCTAGAGTGGGTCAGGTGGGTCATGGTTCGGAAAAAGTGACCCACTTCCATCACTGTTTTGTAGTTTACTGAAATTTTGATTGCCCAAGCTAGTAAAGCGATTTTCCTGATTTTATCGTGAATAAGATACAAAACTGTGCGTTGAAAATTAAACGTCTTGTTTGGACCAGGCCATTGTGAGTGTTTAGCTGAGTCACACGGCCCATCATATTGAAATTCCTGGTCAGGTGTTCAGATTCAGTGACCCAGCCAAAAACTGACTCGGAATTTCGGGTCGACATTTTTTCAGGCCTGGTGACCCAGCCGAAAACTTGACGCTCGAATGACCCAGTGTCTCAGTTTATGAGTCGACCCGATACAACGCTGGTGATCACTCATAGACAAGACGAGGCTCCTCACTGATATTTTTTTTCTGGAGGGGGGGGGGAGGGGGAAGGAATGGAGAAGACGAAAAGTCCCGATGACGGCAAAAAAAATTCTAAATGAATGTCAATGCCATTATGAAGTGATACTTCCATTGTGCATCACCAGCTTCCCCCCCCCCAAAAAAAAAAAAAAATCAGAAGAAA
>JAHWFP010233401.1:67303-78132 GCA_023313725.1 Lithobius niger | reverse complement strand
GTGCATCACCAGCTTCCCCCCCCCCCAAAAAAAAAAAAAAATCAGAAGAAATACTCCCCCGCGCTCAAAAAAAATCGAAGAAATCTACCCCTTCATTCCCTTCAAGATCATGCACGAAAACATTTATTTGCCTTTCTTCCCCAGACACTTTACGGTACAACATTCCTGTGATATTGACAAATTAGGAAAAGTGTTTTCGGGAGGGGAGGGGGGGAGGGATCCTTGCAACAGTTTCTTTTCCTCAAATCACATTAAAAGTGGCGCCCGAAAGTCTTAGTTGATGTCAGGAATTATGGCCTATTCTGTTGTCTTGGAGCTGTCATGATTCTATTGCCTTTATTTCTTCAACTAGAATTTCCAGCCCACCTGTACGCTGGCTGATTCATAAAAAATGTAAATATGATCTTGACTGCACGGGTGGTGTTTGGTGCACCGTTTGTAAGTTGGGGTTTGCTTGGTTGGACAAATGCATGCGTTTGTCGCCGAAGACTTGTTCCGTTTGTGCATCTTTGCGCACACTGGCTAATAAACGTTGATTTTCGCTTGCTTCGCTCGCTCAATTAGCACGCTCAAGAATCGTTTAAACAAGTATTTTTCGCTGGCTACGCCCAATGCGTGTATCCTGTCTGTGTATTTTTGTGCGTTTTGAATATTTAACTGAGTTTCACTAATCCTTTAATTTTAATCGTCCAGCGGTTTATGCATCGTTTAAACAATTAATACCCCAAAACAAAACTTTTGAAGGATTCCCGCCAAGCTTTTCGGCCGTGAGAAGTCGTGATAAAAAACTATCAGTGAGGATATCACGACTTCACACGGCCGAAAAGCTTGGCGGGAATCCTTAACAAGTTTTGTTTTGGGGTAGATACCAGATCTTTTTGATCGAAATTGATGAAATCCATTTTTTTTTCTTAGCAATTATGAGATGGAAACACCTGTCTAGTTTTCTGGTCCATTTCTGTTTTTTTTTTTTCTTGGCTTGCGTTAGATTTTAAGGACAGCATCCGGCTTTTTTCGCATTTCGTATTAGTACTGCAATATCTCATTACAAATGCACGGATTTATTGAATGTTCAGTTTGGCTTTGTTGCATAGTAACAATGTTTAAAACAATGTAAACACAATGTAACACAAGGTAAAAGACGTAAAAAAAAAAAAACATATCCAAGAAGTAAAAGTCTGAGATTTGAAATACCCTTAGTGAAAAATTGTTACGGAATGAGAAATACACAATATTACATTCCTTGGACCTTTAATCAGCTACCCAATAATCGTATGACCCTAACAGGTTTTAAACAGATCAAGAAAGGAGTAAA
The DNA here is from genome assembly GCA_023313725.1 of Lithobius niger. Lineage (NCBI taxonomy): Eukaryota > Metazoa > Arthropoda > Chilopoda > Lithobiomorpha > Lithobiidae > Lithobius > Lithobius niger. Next base: position 76,817 of record JAHWFP010233401.1, on the reverse strand, counting down.
AAACTGGTTATTAAAAAATAACAAAAAATAATAATAATAAAAAAAAAAACTGGCTAATAAAATGATATAGAGGTATAAAAATATAGGTATTGGAAAAATAGTGCTTCAATAAATCGCTTAATTTATGTTATTGTAATGCTTTTTATTTTACTGTTAGATGAATGTAGGACCTTTAATCACATTTATATATAATACATGTAATATATGTAAATATAATGCAACCCACACAAGTCCAACGGACTTCGGGATGCAATGTGGATAAATAAACTGTATATATATATTTATATATGTAAAAAAATAAATTTGGTGTTTTAGAGGTCCCTAGTCCCACTTGACCACTTGACCAATTAGAAGAGGTCTTAAGGGTACACCTACAGAAACATACCTGTAAAATGAGCTTATAACCAGCTTTATCCACCGCATGGAAGAATTTATTTTCGTGAAACAAAAAAAGCGTTAGCCTGTAGCAAGTAACTAGAAGTAATTAGGCAAATATCAACGTTATTCACGTCGTTTTTTCAACAAGAAAACGTTAAAGGCACATAAATCCCTCCGTTCTGGCCGCTTTACTCTGCGTCACCTACGCTAAAATATAGTTCAAACGACCGCAGCGCGCATTGCTATACGACACTAGTCATACTCATTTCGGGGCCGCTGCAACGTGACACATCGTACGACCAAGTCGCAAACTTGAGCGAAGGATTAATTATCCTTCCTCCAGGGCCGCGGCTTGCCAGCGATGTGGCGGGATTTATATACCGCTCGGGCCGAGCCGTTTAAAACAAGCCTAATAACATTCACGCGCCACTACTGACATCTGCATCGTACCCTTAGACCAGCAAATGAAAGGTAAATCAGTTTATATAAAACTATTTCCGGTAATGTATCGAGTGAAACTGTTAAAATATACCGGAGGGAGTTATGTGCCTTTAAGCTGTGTCACTAACAGTGATTTTTTTTTGTCAGGCGACCAAAGTCACCCGATTAAACAAGTTTCAGCCTTTTCTGTCTCATTGTTATTTATCCTTACATGCCTGAAAACAGCCAAACTACCTTAGCTGTCTTGTGGTCGCCATGCTCATATATATGTTTTATCTGGATGTTATCGTTTTATCTTGGCGGACGACACACTAGCGACACAATAATATTATTAGCCAGCGAAAAATCAAGATTAGAGGTTAGATTTAAATAAAAACACGTGGAGCACCAGTGGTGCCTATCCTCCTCCTCCCTCCGCGCGGGCCCCCCCCCCCCGATTCAGTAAGGAGTTACCCCCCTAACATTTAGTGTTCTCCCAGTTTAAAAATGGTACTCCCGTTTTTCTGACTTGGACTAGTGGTTGGGGGTGTCACCTCCCCCTCCCCCAACACACGTACACTTTCGGCCATGCTATTTTCATATGCTTTATTTCTCTCCCGTCACAAGAGCCGGATGCTGCAGCAATAGCATCTACTGTTCTGTTTCGTTTTCAGTCAATATTAAACCGTGCGTGAAATTGTAAACTAAAACGTATTTTTTTTTTTTTTGTATTTTCCTAGATTGATATGTTGATTGTTGACGGGTCATGTTATTGTTACGTAATGAATGTATCGCTATTCCCCCGCCCCCACCTAAATTGCCAGTGAGGAGTTGTGCCTCACTTACCCCTCCTCTGGGCAGCACTGTGGAGCACTACGCATTAGACGTAGTTTAAAAGGCACCTAATATTTCGAGGATTCAATAGTTGTCGTCATTTTCAGTGTTAAATCAGTTAAAAAGGAAAGTACACAACACCACAGCAACTCTTCTTCAGGAAGCCGCCAAGTTGTTCCGTTTTCCAAAATGGCGCTTCCTTAGTGAAGAGTTACTGTAGTGTTGTGTCCTTCCCTTTTTACCCGTTTTAACATTGAAAATGATGATTGCTATTGAATCTTCGATGTATTAGGTCCGTTTTTAACTTCGTCGAATGCGTTGCGTAGTTAGTGCTCCATGTTGTTTCAATTCATCATCCTCATTGCTTCTCTACAAGCACGTGAGTGCCAGCAAACCTGCCTACGATTACTTATTCGGTATCATTCCCCAGCGCTCACCGCAGCTCCGAAGCTTCATTCGCCTCGAGTCAAATGCATGATTATGAACTTGGCTGGGGAGAGAAGCGTGTTCCATTTTATTGACGGTCATGAGCAGCGGCGGCCGATTGGGGAAGGAACCGTGCTCGTGCTTGTCCGTCATTGGTCGCTAACCCGCTGGTTCCTCCGGGCATCGGTAGGGGGCGGGTCAGAGCGGCGTCGTGCTCTAGCGGGGGCGTAGGGAAGGAGGGAAAGGTAAACACCACAAGGTAAACGCAACAATTGTTTCGGGCAACACGAATCGTCCGAGGATTTAACCGATGGTGGAGGGGTTTTGGAATTAAAGGCACACGCATCCCTGTTGGCTTTTCTGTACGGTGTGACTCAGTTTTGCGACATTAGTTCAAACGTATGTAAATGTTGCCAACACTGCATCATTTTCCTGTTCTTTCTTTCGAGATGATTTTGCGACATTAACTCTAACCTGTGTAAATGTTGCAAACGCTGTTCTCAACGGGTCGCACGGCATACCGGAAGGATTTGTGTGTCTTTAAAGGGGCAATATCACCGATTGAAAGTCTGCACAATCTGGCAACATCTAGCGCTATCTAGTAAACTAGTACTTGCTTGCACCAAACGAAGGAATACACAACGGCATTTCTTTTAACGAAACATACAAGCCACGACCTCCTTATTGAGTGAATATTTGGTACGTCCTGGAGCACGTGGGAGCAAGCTGTAAATGTTAACAATATCACTGCCGCTAAATGGCGCCATGGTCTTTTCGTTCGCTGTTCAATCGATGATAGTGCCACTTAAAGTGAGGTAACGATTCACCTTGGTGGGTGGCTAAGTCGAAATTAAAGGGATATACCTCCCAGTGCCATTTTTCTCGATCCACCACATCAAAGGTCAATTTACTTAACCGTTAGTCAATCCCTCGGTGAAAATCAGTTTTAAAATGTGGCGTCTAAGAGATTTTCTGTTGAATAATTGTTAACTTTATTTACTGCGTCCCGCAGTATATGATCCTTTGCGCGCTTACAATAATCATGACGTTTAATCTCTGTGTGCATGTACTAATTTTTAAATAATTACCTTGAGATCAAAAATCTAAAAGACTAATGTGGTAAAAATTAAAATTAATTATTCCAATAGATTGCCGAAAGAAAATTATAAGACTGTAGCCTAGAAAATTATAAACCGTGATGTTAAAATACGAGAATCATTCCGGTTTGTGACGACACAATCTGTAACTTGATGCTGTTTCGTGTACTATTCCCAAAGCCAACCGAGATAGCAGCTACGTCCCTCGCTGCGAGGAACGCAGCTACCACTCCAGCCGACCTTAGCGCTGGTAAATGCGCGGATGGCGATCTGCGCCTGGCTGTTATACGGCACGCGGAATGTTATAAGGTAGGCCGGGTGTACCTTTAAGGGTCGGGGCTAAAGCGTTTTAGCCTCATTTTAGAGTTCAATGTAAAAGCCCCGGCCATTACCGGAAGTTAGACGGTGATAGCATACGCTAAAAAACTTCTCAGGTCGCTTAGGACAACGTAAACCATGCGCAGTGGCTGTTTGCCGTGACGTCACCATGAGTTAGCCAATGACGAACGAGAACAACGGCTATTTGGCCGTCTGATTGGACTAGCCCAGTCACGTGATATGCACGTCGCAACAAACAGCCATGGCGCGTGGTATAGTGGTAAAAAAAATAACTTCGAACGTGAGACAAGTTATCAATAAAGACGTTCAGCGTGACTTCCGGTGATTACGGACATTAGCGTGTAAGGGTAAAGTTTAATAATAACGACCAATACAGATACGGATTGTTCTGCGAAATAGCTCCTGGCGCGGATTTAGTTTTGCCCCTCTCAGGGTTCATACCGACCTGGAAAGTCAGGGTTATGAAATACGGGCAGGGGAAGTCATGGAAAAAATGGAAAATTGGTGAAAAGTCAGTGATAGTCATGGATTTTCGTTTTTTGAATGAACCTTTTTTTTTAGGACCATTTTTTTATTAACCCTTTTTTTTTCATTTTTGGAATTTCATTTTTAGAATGATCAGTGTGGTCTTGTAAGTTCCCCTCGCTTTGCTGATATCTTCTTGCCTTATTTAAAAAAAAAATTGAGAAAAATGTAGTTATGATGCCAGGCCTGCTGAGTGGGCAATTGACGCTGTGTAAAAGTGTTTTTGGTCAGGGATGTTTGAAGATACAAGGCAGGGATAGTCGGGATATTAACTTTTAGATACGAGTATGAACCCTGCCTTTGGTTTAACTTTGGATCCAATATGTTCAGCAATGGTTTCTAAGACAATTTAGTACAGGTCACCAGTAGTAGGCAACTTTGTGTTGTATCACTCGTGTGGTGGGCTCAGGTGCAAGAAGACGTGTGATTTTGGGAAGGAAGGAAGGCAGATTCTGAAGGGAGAAGGGTCTGTGAAATTTTTTTTGAAATGTTGAATGTATTACGAGCCACCATTTTCAAGGTGGTAGAAAAAATGATCAACTTGGGCGTCGGACTGTGAATTTGGAGAGGGGGGGGCTTTTTTTTAACAAACTAACTAGTGGGCACAAGTGTGTGGCTCTTAACACATTCAAAACACCAATAAAAAATATCACAGAATCTTCTTTCTCAAAATCACGCCAGTAAATGAAGAAGCTTCGAGTTCTCAAACACAAGTGTTTACTGAGGAATTTGACAGACAATTTTTGGCAGCTTTCAAACTGTCCTCTTGCCCCTTGTAAAGTTTGGCCGTATCTCCATTCGAACACCTGATGACAGTTATTAAGTAATTAACAGCAATTATGGGTCGTTACCCCGTTCGACAAGTAAAAACTTTTGGAAACATTTGCCAGCCTTCGAACACCGTAAGAAGCAACAACTTTCCACGTGGACTGACGTTCCATTCTTTGCAAATTGTAACTTGGCTTTTGGCGGAAAGCTTGTGATAAATGGAAAGGACGTTTTACCGCCAGAGACACTCGCAAAAGGTAACTACTAGCGGCAGAGATGCTCTTTGTCGTTTTGTAGGACAAATTCAAGTTGATCGATGTCACGTTGTAAATAATTCTTGTTGTATTTTTTTGCTGAAGGAGACGAAGTAAATTGGATCATATTGTTTGCAAGCGTGAGTCGACCCATTGAATTTATACCCTGTTCCGTGTACTTGCAGTTGTAGAGGATACAGTTAGCTTCCTTGGTTTTCTACTCGTCAGTCGCTATCGGACTGCCAGGGAGAGGTTATGTCTGTACACAGACATATTGAAATTTGCAAGTTTGCTTGTAATTGCTAGGTGGACCCCCAATCAATGTAACTGTATGGTGCGCACGCCACTGGTTGTTGCTGAGCACCTCAGCCACGCCGGATTAAACTTGAGCAGGGTCGGCGACAGAAAGGCGACCATGTCCAAAGTACCTGTCGATCAGTGCAGGCTAGGCAAGTATGAGAGACCATCCTGCTTTTTTAGCAGCTGTGGTGTCTATTCTGGCGCACTTAAATTTGGCCGTCGTCAAAACGAAATAGGCAGTACGGTAAAATTTGTGCACACACATTGACCATCGCATTTTTTACATCGTTCTCCGGCTTTCATCCTTTGGCACTTGTGTCATTTTGCCATCATCCGATTTTTACCTTATTTCATCTTCATCAAGCATATTCTCACCATGTTGGCAGTTTTTAATAACATTCAAAGTTCTTTCACAGGAAATCACCCACATTCCTGCTCAAATCTTGTCATTTATGATAACATTCGTTCTTCATATTCCTGCTTTTGCATGTTTACATGTATAAGCTTTACGGCTTCACTGCAAGACTCTTCAATAACGATGTTTAAACTTTTTTTTATTTTCTTTTATTTACCATTTACAAGATCTTGATAAACCATTAACCTATCTTGTTTTTCATCAACAACCATTTCAAATCAAAACTCTGTACTCAATTTTTGCTATTTTATTCAATTTTCACTGCACGAGAACGAACGACGCTTCAATAACAATTTTTTAACTTGTTATTTTTTTTTTACAATAAAAGCCCCATCAGCCGCTAATTTTTCTCTTCTTGGTGGCTCATCCTTCCACATAACTATTCCTTTAGGCTATGACCTTTTTATTACTTTCATACTTTTACAAAAAAATCTGTAGCGATTTGACCGCCCGAAACTAAACTTTTAACAGCGTTAAAATTTCGTTATTTTCAGTCCTTTTTTGCAACCTTAACATCAAGTATAGCACGAGTTAATAACTTTTAGTCCAGAAATCACGAGTTCCAAATGAAAAACATCCCTCCCGGTTAGCTTTCCTGTATGGCTCAGGTTTGCAACATTGCTTCAGACGTGTGTAAATGTTGCAAAGGAATTCATTTACTTACTTTTCACCTCGTGAGAAACGGGATTGCTGTATTCACTCTTAACCTATGTAAATGTCGCAAAAGCCATTTCTAACAGGATGCTCGAAATTAGCGAGAAGTGCCCTTTTAACCAATAAAATTGGTTTCTTTGTAAATAGTATTTAAAGCAACATACCGCCTGCCTTATAACCTTCCGCCTGCCTCACAACACCCACGCGACGATCACATCCGCGTATTTACCACAGCAAAGGTCAACTGAGACGGTAGCTTCGTTCCTCGCAGTGAAAAACATAGCTACTGTCTCAATTGGCATTGCGCCTAATAGTCCAGCTACCGTGAACCCATTGATTGTGTCGTCACAAACCGGAATGATTCTCGTATTTTAAAATCACAATTTATAATATTCTAGGCTAGTGTCTTATAATTTTGCTTCGGCGATCTATTGGAATAATTAATTTTAATTTTTACCGCATTAGTCTATTAGATTTTATATCTCATGGTAATTATTAGAACATTAGTAGATGTACACACAGAGGTGAAACGTCATGATTATTGTACGTGCGCAATGCATCATTTAGTGACGGATCGGTAGTAAATAAATTTCTATTATATTCAACAGAAAATCTCCTAGACGCCACATTTCAAAAAGGATTTTAGCAAGGGAAAGACTAACGGTAAGGAAATAGACCTTTGAGGCAGTACTTGATGTGGAGGATCGAGAAAAATGGCACTGGGAGGTATATCCCTTTAAACTTATGCCAAGTTCCCCATTCCAGAGATCATTCCATCTCGTCTTTCGGCCTCGCACCATCTCTCAATCTTCCCTCCCAATCCACACCTCTTTTGGCCATAACCAACTAGCATTTAGCCCTGACCCATTGTCCCAAACTTCATCTAGGCCTATTTTTTATCCCTCACGTCCAGAATAAGTCGAATTTGGGCCTTGTTTCACTTTCTGCTTAGCTGAAGCCTTACCACTTCAATGTGCAAACAGCAGTTCCTAAAGCTCAGCCCAATCTTTAAAGTTAGCATCGCTTTCATCAATTGTCACTGGCAAGAATCACCCAGTTCATGTAAGTTAGGCAAGCAATTAATCATCTCCAACACCAGAACCAGCGCAACTGCTCGATCTTTAAAACGTAAGATCTTAATACGTTGTGTTCGAATCCCATAATTTAACGTTCACGTAATCCTTTAATCCCCTTCTACTGAGGCGACGAACGTTTTCCCTCCGCTCAACCAATATCTCCGAGCCCACTCCATAGATTCAAGCCTCTCTAATAGGCTACAACTGCCTGAAACTCACTGCCGGCATCAGGCATGCCAAAGGAAGGTATTCACAATATTCACTGTTTTGTGACTTTTATTTCCCTGGGACTTTTTCCACGCTCCAACCTCCAAGGCAACGGATGTTTGGTTTTATTTTTTGGGGAACTTTTGTACGAAGTAACGGATTACGACCAAACTGGAAATCCGTCCAAGCTGTCATAATCTCGCATTTCCCCGCCACTCCCCCCCCCCCCCTTCTCTAACTTTTGCTGTTTTGAACAAAGCGACCGGAAGTCGTAATATTCACAGTCGTGTATAAACAAAAATCAATAATATCAGAAAAATCCAAAAAAATAGGCTACTTCCTCAAAAGTCAATGTGCAGCCATTATATAATTCAACTCTTTAGTGTTGTCAGGAACTGCATGAAATACATCACTACAATTGTGCATTCGTCCAAATATGGGTTCATTCGCAAACATAGACTTTTCCAATCGCCATTGCGCGCCACACACCAGTGAAATCGAAAGGAACACACAATTAGGCGCGAAATTGGGGATTAAACAGTATGCCCCCGCCTCGCTCGCTCTGCTCGGCTGTATCTACATAATAGTTCTGGAGGCCGGCTAAAAGGAAGGCTAAAGGGAAAGCTAAAAGGAAAACCGGAAGGACAAAAATCACTTCTCATTGTTTTCGTGCACGTGTAATGTCTTTGCTACGGTGCCTAACAATTCCTGGGGCACGTGCTAAGGATTGAAAACTATCGTCCACACCGTTGATTGTTGATGGGTAAAATGAAATTGGCAGCTGGAAACGATGCTACGGCTTATTTAATTCGCAGATGAAGGCGTTCATACCTCAACTCCGGGCAAACGGGATACGACGCATGACGGGGCATGACGTCTGATGCAAAATGGAATTTAGTCCGCCATGAATGTGTACCCACTAGGACACACCACACAAATGCGTAATATGTGATAAAAGGTTAACGTTGGGCGGATAAAAATGGAAGTTGGGAGTGGGGAATAAGCTTTTCTAAGCCAGTGTCCAAGGTTGGCGAGACGGGGGGAGGGGAGCCAGGAAGACGGTCTGTAAATTTAATTTATGACCGACCCCGTGCGTAGCACGTGCTTCCTTTAGTACGTATATAACACCCTAAAACAACCAAAAAGGCTGAATGCTGGTAGACTCTTTAAAGACCATATAATGGATTAAACGGAAAGTTTATTGTGCCTATTGTTGATTCAGTTTAATTATATTTTCAATGTTGTGTGAGGTTTGCACTCGCCAGGGTCGGACTGGGCCGTGTGCCCGTCAGCCAATGGCAGATGCACCCTCGAGAATAGGCGCCCTACGCTTTTTTTTTAATATTATTAAAATATTTTTAATATTAGATTTTCTTCATTTTCTTTTGACGTTATAGTTGTGAAAGAGGGGGGAAAAACAAACAACGGAAAGGACGTAACTAAAACGTTATATTGTAAAACACATGAGATGGCTTGAATCGAATGGATACACTCATATCAATACAGATGGTGAAACATTCGTCCAATCTCAAACTACCGCTTCTTTCGTTAACTTTACCGTACATTTTTTTTAGCGTGATGAACCTAAAAAACCTGTAATTTCCTGAAATTATTTGGCCTGGGTTGTTTTCAAGTTAAGGCGCTGTGTATATCATAAGGTAATAAGGCAGAGTGCTAAACGTTGATTTAAACCTTTTTGCAAAGTCTTGGGCACAGGGTTCGCCCATTGAAATAAAATTTGCAATGAATTTGCCCAATAAAATGTATTTATCTTGCATTACAAGGTCACCATATCAGCGTCGATAACCACACACTTTAAAG
>JAHWFP010233401.1:48540-64002 GCA_023313725.1 Lithobius niger | reverse complement strand
AAAAAATAATAATAAAATAAAATGCAAAATCACAATCTACAGCAGGAATGCATGATGCAACAAGCATCTACTACGTATGCTTTACTCGCCCGGATAATACTCAATGACGTCTGAAACATACGCACAACCAGCACGCCACCCACCAAACCAGTTACGTATCTCAGCGATACCAACATGGCACAATGACGTCCGTGCTCCCTGCCCCCAACACCACGAAAAAAAAATTGAAGGGACGAACCCAACAAGTACCACGCGCAGTACGACCTGTGATAAGTTCCCGAGGACCTCAAAAATAAGTGAACAGAAAGGGCATGGGAAGAGTTGTGGGCTCCAAACCAAGTGGACAGGGGTTTTAAAACCCACCACTAAATAATGTACAAGATGTCTCAGAATGTACTCCGGTATTTCATTGTTTAATAAAACGGGTACCACAAATCATATCAACAAACAGTATTTTTTTTAACGGAAAGCACAACTCACCAAGTTTTCGCAACGGCCATTATACATCCTTGTGCGCAATAAAGAGTGCTAAGTTACCAAGTTGAAATCTGAATGCGCAGCCGTTCAAACCGTTCAACAAAAGGTTCTGTGCGTTCTCTGGCTTGAGGAGTTCAAAGTCAACCGTTGCAGTTTAAAGTGGTATCGAAGCGAATATCCTTTATCTGAGGCATCTACACACAAAACGATTACTATAGCGGTACCTTCCTAAACGACCAAACAGAGCGAACCAAACGCACCACTGTTGGTGACAGTTTGGCACATTCCCTGCTAATATCCGTGTTGATGCGGCTTGATTGGCGTCAACTTCGTCAGCGATGAATCTGTTTCATCAAAACTGTTACCTCGCGCATGCTCAAACATCCACCCCAGCAAACCACCTCCTGAGATGGTTTGCAATTTGGCATTGCTCTCGCCTGGTTACATCTATTAGCCAATCCTGGTCAAATCCATTAGCCAGGTCTGGTCGCGGTGAAGGTATGACGTATCGCATACTCTGCTGAGCTTGTTGAGCTGTATTGTAGTTTAGGAAGGTACTGAACGGCCGACGCAACATCACTGCGCACGCGCGACGTCAAGTTTGGAGCCAAACTGTCTCTAACGGTGGTGCGTTCTGTTCGCTCTGTTCGGTGCTTTAGGAAGGTACTGTTAGGTGAATGCAGCAGTTTAAGGAAACTGGCATTGAGTTACCTAAAGGCCAAGGCAGACCAACCAGATTAAATGTTGACCAAGTCGAACCTTTTGTGTAAGTTTTGCTCGCAGCCCATGGAAATCCATCCGACAAGCGTCTGGAGAAGATCATCTTTCAAAACCAAGGAAAAAGTCTATAGTATACCAGTTGCAAACGTTCATGAACTTCGACTACGAATTATTGACTGTTAAACATTAGCTTCGGCTAGCGTGCCAAATGTTAGAAAATACCTGGCGGGAAATTGAACACCGTTTAGATAGCCCACGTGTAACAAAGGGTGCTCATTGTATACACTTATTAAACTTGGTGAGTTGTGAGAAATGAAAGACAGTGTATTAAGTAAAACTAGCTGAACCCCCGGCGTAACATACGCCGGTCTAGCCGGTTCTCGCATAGCTGAGCGTAACACTGTAGTGGGCCCCCAGATTCCCCTATTGTGTGGTCTGAATATCCCCATCCCTGCTGCCCCTCCCTTTGAACCCCTGCTGATTTGTGTTATGGAAGACGGAGGATGTTTCAATGGAGGACGTTTCTCCGTTCTGACACCAAGCCCAATAAACCCAACAACTGCATGCAGTGATTGTTACTCAACCAACTTTGAAACTCTTGCTGTACATTATATACCCTCTTTCATTGTAGTGCATTATAATGATTAATTTGCTTGCCCAACCTAAGCGCATTATATACAATCTTTCATTGTAGTGCATAATAATGATTAATTTGCTTGCCCAACCTAAGCGCATTATATAACCCATCAGTATTACATGGATACTAATGAGTTAAAATCAGTCGTACAACAACGGGATCTCGGTATCCTTCTTAATCACGATCTCAAGTCGACACTACACTGTGGGCATATTGTCAAATCTGCATTCCGTAGACTTGCTATTGTTAGAAGATGCTTTATTTCGTCTAATAGACATACTTTGGTTTGGGCCTTCAAGGTGTATGTTCGCCCCTTGTTGGAGTACGCGAGCCAGGTGTGGTCACCTTGGTTATTACAAGACATTGACAGAGTGGAGTCGGTTCAGAGGTCGTTTACGCGTTCGATGAGCGGGCTGACTAAACTTTCACCCGGAACCCGGTTGAGGGTGCTCGGATTGGAGCCTTTGGAGCTGAGACGCCTAAAAGCGGAGCTGATCCTCACCTACAAGATAATTCATGGTTTGATTCCCATTGATCTACCATTTTTCGACCTGAATGAAGTGAATTTTACTCGCGGACACTCCTTGAGGCTGAGGGGCTCGCGGTGTAATTCCGATTGCCGCAAATATTTTTTCACCAACAGGGTCGTAGCACCGTGGAACTACCTACCTGAAGAGGTCGTGTCCGCACCTTCGGTGGATGTCTTCCGGAGGAGGTTGAACGGTGTGGACTTGTCTGCATTTTTGAAAAGAGTGTATCAGTGATGCTGTGGTTTCTTGTACCTTTTAACTTCCGGCACGGTCTAAGTGGTTGCCATCGCTATCCTTCCGTTGTCCGTGCCCCATTGGTGGGCAGAATTTCTTTATTATTATCATTGTAGTGCATAATAATGATTAATTTGCTTGCCCAACCTAAGCGTATTATATATATTGTGTAACTAACGTTATATTATTTAATATTCAAATTGTTCAATAATGTAAACGTTATATTGTTGATTCGTTTATATGTTGCTTCAGTTCATTGAACTTAAGAGTACCAAAAAGTAATAAATTATAATTACGCGTGGCTGTCTTGGATCCACCGTTTGCAACACTGGCACGGTTTGGTTGCTCATGTGTATGTCCATGTTTCACTGAATTAAGTTTCTTCAATCCAAATTTTGTGCACACTGGCCAACAAACGCCTTCATCGAATTTAGTTTGTTCAATCCAATTTTTGAGCGCACTGGCTAACAAACGCTGATTTTCGTTCGCTTCGCTCACTCAATCAGCGCATCCCGTGACGCAAGTCAGTGGATGCACCGTTTTCAAAATTGGCACGTTGATTCATTTTCCAGCATCGTTGTATGCCAAAAAATTACGCTGGGTAATAATGCTGTATTGCTTGCTGGAGTCCATTGTACGGACGGATGGTGTTGAAATCTTTAACCTGGCAGCTTTGACATTTTTGTTTTTTGGGAGAGGCAGAAAGCAAATCTCCCGGGCAAACAATGCCTCATTATTGTTTTCAAGTTTTGTTTTCACTTATTGTTCTTATTGTTATTCACAAGTTTTGTTTTATTCTATTGTTGTCGGTCACTCTGCAAGATAGCAATGATAAACCTCGTGCTCTGCAATAATTGTTGGTGTGCAGTTTGAAACAATTCAGCTCAGCTCTGAAAGCCCGCATTTATGAAATAAGTAATCCATTCCATCGTGTTTAGGTGCCAATTTCGACGTAAATTAACAACGTGGCTTAGTTTGATTCGAAACTGTACGCCTTTAGCTGAAACACGGATTCTTTCATTTTCCCCATCAACAATCAACGGTTTAGACGAAAATGTTAGGCGCCGTAGCAAAGACATAACACGTGCACGAATAATGTAAAGCGATTAAAGTGATTGTTACTTACTTATACTTGCTCTTAATACTTGTCTTATGAGTTCAACCTTATTATGTAGACTAGTTGTGCCCGTGCGCATGCTGCGTACCCCCCACCCCCACCCGCACGTCCATGCCCCCCCCCCCCGACGCACCCCCTTGCACCCTCTTCCCGCACTCCCATAGAGTGGGTTCTGAATATCTCTCCGCCTCCCTCCGGCACCTCAAGTGTTTAAACTTTGGTTTTAAATTTATCAAAATATATCACATATGCCCTCCCCCCCACAATTTCTTAAACCCCTAATCCCCACACTCCTGCCCCGTCCCTGATACGCATACGTGTCCCCCCCCCCACACACTTGCCCGCTCCCCCCCCCCCCAGAAAATATCACCCCGTGACATTCCCCTTTGGTGCAGCCCCAGAAAAGTCGCATGCGTATGTGTGACTGGAGGCTAAAAAAAATCTTATCAATGAGAAATCTAGCATTCAGTAAGCAAGTAATCCCATATTTAAGTTAATCATTTGAAACAATTGACCTCGGTGCCACGCATTGCGAAATTGTTGCAAGGAACGGTTGTTGCACTTAAAAACAATTCAACTCCTTTCTGGCAGTGAGCATTTAGGAAATAAATGCGCCTTTCCATCGTCTCAGGCTGCCAATTTTGAGGCCACTCGAAATTAAGAACCTATCGTCGTTTGGTTTGAAGTTGTCTGGTTTAGTAGACACGGGTTTTTTTTTTTTTTTTTAGCTTAAACGCCAACAATGGCACATTCCACGCGACTAAAACTTTGTTGCCGCTTTGGAGCCACAATAATACGCCAAAATATGATCCAAATAGCGGTGCTGCAGGTCTGGTTAGTGGCGCCATCTCTTCGAAAATTTGGAAAAAGTGTTATAACCCGAACTTGTAGTCCAAGGACGTCAACAGACGGCGACATGGCAAGTTTGGTAAGGGGCGCCATCTGTTCGAAGACGTTGGAAAAGTGTCCCAACCAGAATTTGAAGGCGAATCCCGTCAACAGATGGCACTACAGGGTGGGGTTCTTGATTGTACAACAGGATGGTGAGGCTGGTGCACTCGGCCGCTGCTGCCTATTATATATGTAGATTATATAAAAACAACAACAACTGGTCTTTAAAGTCACCTACCCCAACGCGAAACAGCGAGAGCTCGTGCCACTGAAGGTAATGACGTCACCTTTCTTAACGCTAGTTGGGGTGTGGTCATTCTATTCCCGGTTCACGTCGTTGTGCTGCACGAGTCTAGGGCGAAGCTGTTTGTTTCAGACCCTCGCGCATGTCGCACATGATGTCACACAGATAGCTGCGGGAAGAAAGATGGCGTCATGCCACCCGATTCAAAACGGGATGTTGTCTATCGACTGCGATTTAAGCACGCGTCATCTGCTTAAAACGGATATTTTAAAAATTCGTACGGCTTAAGCATTAACACCTGTTGACGTCGGATGCCTTTTAACATTAATTCCAGTATGTAAAATAATGGTAAAACAAATAAGAATTGGTGGGTTTAATATTCCTTCCTTCAAGAAAACTCTTAGAGTTAAATGAATTGGGACTGGTAGCAGTCGATGACAGATTACTTCTTCAGAGAAATGTTTAACTTGGAACGGTGGCCGTCCTAGGGTTAACTGATGTTTCTTCGAGTCTCTTCGGTGGAACAAGGTGAGAGGCCTGGTGGTTAGCATGACCGTCTCATGTGTCAGAGGTCCCGGCTTCGAGTACGGCCTCAGCCGCCCCTTGCTTTTTCTGGAAGAGTAGGGCCCGGTGATATCTCGTGCTCATGCCGATTGTGGCATGTAAAAGAACCTAGGAATTTCCGATAGGATTTACCTAGCAAAATTGTCCCTCTCTCCTTCTGGCTTCATGGCTACGGCTGGGAGCGCGTCAAAAGCAAAAGATATCGGTGGGTGTTTCGATGATGCTGAAGACGATCACTGACAGGGATCGACGGTTCGTAGCAGGTTTAGGGGGATAAAATAAGTAAGGAATTTTCTACCTGGAAAATAAGGGCTTCTTTTTGGTAGAGTGCTGCTGAAAATAAGGATTTTTTTTGGTAGAAAGTAGCTAAATATAAGGAATTTTAAAACTGTATTATTAAGTTTTTAATAAAGCTAGAAATTGGCTAAACAATGCAATAATTTTTAGGTAACCGTGACAATTTCTCTGTCAGTTTGGTGTCTGAAATAAAAATTTGACTCAAGTAATGAACCAAAGTTTCAATAAAATTCTTGGCAAGGCAAAGTTTACCGATTATAAATTCTTGAATGATGTGGAAAAAAAAAATTTTAAATGCAGGACCTATCTCAATTTTGTTAGCAGCTGCCTGCTGCCAATTCTTGTTCAAGTTAATTACCAACTGCTAGAAAAAATGAGATAGAGCTTGCATTTGTAATTTTTTTTATTAACGTTCTTCAATTTAAAAAAAATAAAAGGTGGCGTTGCTATAGGTGCGGACGCGGCCAGAGCGGACACCGAAAATCCGAAGGCTAGAACAGGTGGTGGGGGTATTTCACAGACAGATCAGACACGTTTCTGTCCCCCCCCCCCCCACCCCCACCCCTCGTATCAAATATTCCTTTTCCTTAATACCTTTCACACTTTTATCATAGGCTTGGACTGGCCTAAGTAACTCTGAAAATATAAAACAGTTCTGACGGTCGTGGCATTTCATCCACGATATGGCCTAAACTACTTAATGTTACAAAATGCAAATATATATTTGGTGTGGTGAGGGCACGTAGGCGTAAACATCGAGCGCACATTGGTTTGAGCGTAGCTCTACTACCCACAGTAACCTATACTATAAGGGAAAGTGTCCCGACACGCGAGTGCGAGGACAAGCTTCGAAGACCGCCTACCAGACGCCACTATTCTCGAAAACGAAAGTATGACTAAACCGAAGACGAAACCGGAAGTAGGTCCGATGTAGAAAATTTGTAACGTGTATTATCACGTTCCGGGCTCTCAGTAAGAACCAGCGAAGCCGAAGTGGCGAAACTCAAAAGTTTCATGGTCTTTTAACAGGTATTTCCACACGAATACTATAATAAATAGACTGGGGGGGGGGGGGGTTATGGTGACAGTTAGGCCGGCCGCGCACTGAGCGACTTGGCCACGCGGCCAGGTTGCTGCAGCCAATGAAAATGATTAGTGCGTAGTTTTACATAAACGGTAAGCTTCTCATTGGCTGCAGCGACCTGGCCATGCGGCCAAGTCGCTCAGTGCGCGGGCGGCCTTAGGGAAGAATGTCCGTGTGTTGGGCAGTGTCTTCTCTTTTCATTACAATGCTGTAGTATAAGATAATATTTAAATTGATTAGGAGAGGAGTGGATTAGAAGTGGGGGAGAAGGCTATACAGCTTCATTTCTATTCGTTGGACTTTCAGGGTGAATGCTTAGTAGTGGGCAAAATTACGTCATCCGAGCGAAGCCGGGTAGTTCTACTAGTATACATATTCAGCAGTAATAATATGTTGACACTCGATTGGGTAGCCCTACTGTAATCAGACCTTTATTTGCGTGATTAGGCTAAAATTCGAGTAATAGGCCTACACTTTTCATTAGCGATTTTTTATGCAGCAAATTTCAGGTAACATGGAAGGATAAACGACACCCCTCCGCCCCCTCCCCGTTTGCGAAGTAATTATTCCCTACGAAACGGAAGTGATCAAAAATTCAGAAATGGAACCTGTGGTGCCATCTAGGTATAATGGGCAGAATTATCAATTCTATTTCTAGCATGTTTACACAGGCGGTTCCCCAACCCCAAACTCTCCTACGCCTAAATATATATATCCTATAGCTAAAGCGCCACAACAGCCAAACGGTCGTTGTTTGATATTTTGTTGATTCCTGTCACGGGAGGGCGTGTCAATTCAAAGAAGCCGTTTGGCGCTCAGATGCTGTTCGGCCGTAATTTAAACCATTTTACCGACGAGCCAGCCATTATTAAGGCGCGCAGAAAAAAAACAAGCATGTCTACTGTTTCGAAGCCTGTTTCAAAGTGTGAGAATAAATAAACACTCGGATAAAACAGCAAAAAGAGCCGAAATGATATAAAGCGAATTACTTTTCAACTTGAAGATGACGAATAGCTTCGAACACGAAATCTATTACTCTATAGACCTGTCCTGTCCAGTTTTTTTTTTTAATCGTCGTCTTCTGCTTGTGATCTTCATGAAGTACTGGCACTTCTGTAATATTCTTGTTTTTTGTTTTTTGTTTTTTTAATCTGCGTATGCTTTTCAGATGGTCAAACATTCATAATGATTTATTTTTAGGCGCTTTTTTTACAGTGCGGTCACTGTAATTCATACCTTCTTTCTTGAGCTGTCCGGAAAAAAAAAGGGAGGAAAAAATAAATAAAAAGGAAAGCTGAATGGTGGATTAATAAGATTGCAGCCGCACCTTTCTCTTCTTCGTTCATAAAATTGCGCAAGAGACGCGTAAATTTAATTGTATTCTTATTTTTTTTTCTTTTGTCAATGCAAAAACCTGTACACACCTTTTACAACGGCTTTTGTTTAACAGGGCCTTCAGCAACAAATCGTTACCCCTTCTGCTAATTTGAAATTTCCCTGCAAGTGAATTAGGATGATGAAAGATCTGCAGCAGATTTCGCCTTTTACTGCACCTCTTAATTTTAATTACAAAGGAACAATTTTCGACGAAGATTCCCATTCTCTTCAGTTAAAACATAAAAAACAATTAAAGTAAGCTACTATAACCTTCAGCACACATCTAAAAACAATTCAATAACTAAGTGCAAGACACATACCTTCAGTGCACGTCCAAAAATAGTTAAAGTAACTAAGTACAAGATACTTCAGTACACGTTTCAAAACGATTAAAGTTAACCTTCAAGATAACCTTCAATTCACATCTGAAAACAATTAAGGTAGCTAAGTACAAGATACTAACCTATGGTACACATCTAAAAACAACTAATGTAACGAAGTACAAGATACTAACCTCAGTACACATCCAAAAACAATTAAGGTAACCAAGCACAAGACCCTGCAGTAAACACCTAAAACAATGAAGGTAACTAAGTACAATATACTAACCTTCAGTAAACAACTAAAACAGTAAAGGTAACTAATAACAAGGTACTAACCTTCAGTATACATCTAAAAACAATTAAGGTAATTAAGTACAGATCTAGACACACGCTAGTGTCGCTCCAAGTTAGGCAACAAACATCACAACAAACATCAATTCAATTGTCGAGGTTGTAAACCATTGTAGCGCGACGCCATTGCGTCAGTGTCTTATATCTTGAAGCATAGTTGGGCACATTTCAGGTACTTGGGGAAAAATAATGATGCGGTACAAAAGCTTAAATTGTGTTGAAATCGCAGAGCAATGACCTACCTGACAAAAATTAACTCGTGGAGGAATGCCGGCTATGCTGCCTTCAATGCAAAATCTGACCCTCAATTTCGTTGCAAATGAGTAACTAGCAAGCTAGCTAATTCTAATCCGCTCATCCCCATGTTAAATCCCATAGGGTGATTACTCATCGATACCGAGAAGGCTTCAAGCTACGAAATTGGACGAATGGGTGCAGTCTACGTACCTTTTACACGATCTGCGTACCTTTTATGGTTTGGAGCCTGGGAGTGTAACGGGGATGGCGTGGGAGGGCGCGTAAGTACGAAAATGTTGTTATAACCATTGTTAGTATTGTCGGCATCGTCTCTCATTGGACGGCCAAAGTTCGGACAATGGCAAACGCGTATACTGACGTGCGTGCCTTGACACACACTAGTTTATCACGATAAATCTAAACAACGTTGCCAAAGACGTTGTTAAGTAAAGCCAAAAACTGGTAAAGAGGCCACCAAGTTGAGAGTGGTTCGGCCTTTCAAAGGAGCGATATCAACACACCAAAGCTAACTAAATAAAACAAATTACAACAAAATTAAAACCAAACCAAAAACCTATAAAAAAGTGAGTAATTTGAGAATGGTTCGGCCTTTAGGCAAAAGGTAGTAGAAAATTGTTGAAAACCAATTTCTTGTTGACGTGGCACTTTATAGTACACATCTGCACGGTTGTGGAGTTGAGTCTAATGCACAATTTAAAAAAAAAAGGACTGATATCATATCAAAAACCGAAACTGGTAAAAGGGGCCGCCTTTTCCGAATGGTTCGGCCCTTCAAAGGACTGATATCAACCCACTAAAACATTCGCCGAGTTAATCGCACCGAATAATACTTTGGACGTTCAATGAAAACTTGAACATTGCTACCGAAAGTAGCAATGTTCTAGTTTTCATTTAACCTTCGTACTATGAAGCGGTGCGATTAACTCGGCGAATGTTTTGGTGTGTTGATATCACTCCTTTGAAGGGCCGAACCATTCGGAACTTGACGGCCCCTTTACCAGTTTTATATTTTGATATGATAATAACTTTCAGTACATATTTAACAATTCCAGTAACTAAGTACAAGATACTAATCTTTGGTACACTTCTAAAAACAATGAAAGTAACTAAGTGAAACATAAAAATTTAGATTTCTTTACAAAATAAAAATAGATTTTCTTTTATAAGATATTAAATTTACGATCACACAACTACTTGTCAAGCAGATAAATATACGTAAAGTGACATCACCAGTTAATGTCCTATTTGTTGCTTTGTATTAATTAAATAATTAAATCGCTCCAGAAGCTAGGCAGGATAGTACAGTGATTAAAAGAAATTGCTTGGTGCTTTCATCTGGATTTCAAAACATAAAAAAAAAATGGTGTAGAAATCTCCTAAGAAGGTACGGTGTGAGAAAAAATTGCACGTGTTATTTTTACTTGTATTCTTTTTTTTTGGGGGGGGGGGCGCAAAAGTAGAACGTTCAGTTCGCCCCCCTGGCTAAAATTGCTGCCCCACTGCCGCCTCCCCAGTAAAGTGATTCTAGCGTCGTGCCTGGTGCTTTCACAAACTTATTAGCAGCTTACCATCTGGACCTGTGGAAGACTTTTTCCAAACCTATTCTTGCCCCTTCTTCCCCTCTGCTCTGCTCACGGACTGTTTTGAACGGCTGGTGCGTTTTTATTTATTTTGCTTCTTGTGTAAAATAAATTGTTAAAATCAAGCCATTAAAGAAGAGCTTAATTAAAAAATTTTTTTTTTTTTTTATTTAGGGGTAACGGGTAACGGCACCTAAAAAATTTGCCCGTAAAATCAAAACGAATTTTTATTTTGTAATTTGTTTGTGCTAGTGCAAAATTGAGCAAACAACCGTCCCATGCGGGGGGGGGGGGGGGGAGTGGATTGTAGAGCCATCTACGTCGTAGAAACCGGCCGCGTTACGAGCGTCCCTGTTTCAAGAACATGGGATAGACGTATGTAACCGTAAAACGACCAACATGCTTAGCAAACACGTTGCCGTCACTGCCATACTTCAAACTGGTGCCGTACTAAAATTGCCCAAGTTGAGAACAAGCAGACAATCCGTAAGGGGTGCCAAACAATGATAGCCCCCCCCCCCCCCCCATTCCCACAGTAAACTTAGCATGGTAGGGAAAAAATGAGACTACCGATAGGTAGTTTTATTGTGGGTTTACACGCACAAACTCAATATTCAGTATTCACTGCTCCATTGACGTCACGAGCAGATTGAAGACAGCAGGGTAGGAAGACGAAAGTGACTCAAAGGCTCCGTGTTTCTCCGGTAGTGAACGGCCCTAAATCTCCCGCTCTGAATGTCTGAAAACTTTGGACCCATCTTGAAGGACAATGTAGAGTGACGGAGCTTGCCAGTCCTCGATTTGCCTGTTGGCCTTGGGCAGAGCTTACCTCCTGGCGCCGTTACACGATGGGCCTTGGTTCGTTGGGACATGGGACCCTCACATTATCATCCCCATCGTCCTGGCGTTTATCAGCTTGACTCCTTAGGCTTGTCTTGCGTCTGATGTCCTTGTGCCCTCAGTCACATTTAGTTCTGGCACTCCCCGCTGCACTGGGCCCCTGGGGGCGATCAGTGGAATATTGTGGCCTCTTTCTTTATATAAGAATTTGCTATGCAATATAATGCTATGTTAAATATTGTATATAAAATTGTGTGAAAGGCTTTCCACGCATGCGTGAACCTAAATTCTCGTGCTAGTCTTTCCTTTGGTTTTTTGCTCTCTTCTCTACTTTTGCTCGACCAACGCGGACCGATTTAGGGTCTGCTCTTCTGGCCTTATGCAGGTCGGGCCTATTCAAAATTAGGACTACTATTCTGAAGGAAAGTCTGAAAGGTTTTTAGGCGAACGTTCAATCACATCTACCACCGAAATGCTGTAAGTCGTGGCAAGCCTTCTAACTTCCTTCATCCAACCATGCCATACAAATAAACTCCAGATGCAACTGATTTCCAGCCTGGACGTATTTTTATCTAGTCTTGGCTACACCATCCGTTTTGACGGTTGCCATCAACTGACCAAATAATTTTAAGATATATACATTTTTATTAAATATTTATTTTATTAAAATATGATAAAAATATTGCTTTGGTAAAAATAATATGTTGTTTATGGGGGATTTTGTCCTAACGTATCTTTAAGGGAGGGGGAGTTTGTCCGGGGGGATTTTGTCCGGAGGAATTCTGTCCTGGGGAATTCTGTCTAGGGGGATTTTGTCCGGCATTCTGTCTGACACCCTGTACAGGCAATTACCCTTATTGACCATACTTTTACCAATTTCATTGGGCACTTTAATAAACTGATCGAACAACTCAGCACTGAAGCCCATGAAATATGAAATCGTTTAGAAACGTTCGGTGAATTCTCCGATACCTCAACGTGACGTCACCGCTGACGCATCGTACTCCTCGACTGCAGCAGCCAGTTTTTTTCGCTGAATCTTTGAGGGAAGAAAAGAGATCTCTGTCTAACCTTTCCTCTATGGCTGAATCCATCGACTAAAGATGGCGGAACCCCAGTAGTCGTTCGCTAGGTTTATTACGTAAATGCAATTAACAACTGGTGAAGATTGGCGTCACGGATTATCCCCACAAACCTAAAAGAAGGTAACAATTCACTCGATCATAACTAATAAAGGTTCATATTGGCTGGTGTTTCGTGTTAATCTGCCTAGCAACGTTCCTGACAACGCAAGGATGATCAGTGGGGAAAGGAATTGGTGAGCAAAAACACTTCTTTCCTGACACAGGCATACATTTTACTAATCGATCATTCCAGCGAGTCCGTTCGTAAAAGACTTAAAGGCACATTCCACCTGCCTTACAACATTTCGCCTGCCTTATAACAGCCACGCACAGATCGCCTCCGCGCATGTTACCATCGCCAAGGTGTACGAAACTGCATCAAGTTAAAGATTGTGTCGTCACAAACCGGAATGATTTTCGTATTTTAACATCACAATTTATAATTTTTTACGCAAGTATGTTATAACTTTTCTTCGGCGAACTATAGGCATAAATAATTTTAATTTTTGTCCCATTAGTATTCTAGATTTTTGATCTCATAGTAATTATTAGCAAACGATTAAAATTAGTACACGCGCACACACAGATGAAACTTCAAGGTTATTGTAGATGCACAAAGGAGCATATACGTGCAGGATACAGTAAATATATAGTTCCCCAATATTCAACAGAAAATCTCGTAGACGCCACATTTTAAAACGAATTTTTAGCAAGGGAAAGACTAGCGGTAAGTAAATAGACCTTTGGGGCCGTATTTAATGTGGAGGATCAAGAAAATGATGCTGGGAGGAATGTACCTTTAAGCCGCGTGACGTCACTTTTGGTGGAAGCGGTCGAATTTTGTGTCTTCGGCCGGTGAGTTGTTGGGTGAGTTTATGAAAATGCCCCTTGGAACAACTCTTCTGATATTTTGGTTGGTGCTCCTTCTCTGCTGACCTTTAAAATAAAGACTTGACTTGCGTATAAATAATGAGACTAAAATTGAATATCCTCTGTAATCCCAATTGCTTCGAATTAAGGGTCGAGACTTTTTATGTTTGAGGTAATGAATCCTTGGAATGTAGTGTGCTATTTTGAACTGTGCTAACCGTGCTCATCCTCTGTAAATAAGTGACTGGCATTATATGAGTGGGGATATAACGCCAATATCGTAGCCCCAAACAGCTCCAGACGTATTTTTGAGTAGCTTCACAATACTTTTTTTAATTTATTTTTTGTTGAACCGTAAGTCAACTTAATGTAAATTAATGCTCGTGTAAATGAATGGGCTCAATTTTGGTCTTGTTTGTTTGCGCTATTCCTCAGTTACTTGTTTTGCAATGGGGATATAAAATGTGCCAACTTAGCAATGCAACTATTCACAAAAAGGCATCGGTACGCCGTATTAGATGGACTTAGTGTCCCTTTTTTTTTACCGATTTTTTAAGGCTTTGTTTTTTCTTCTTCTTTGGAATGTAGCCTTCTTGCTTTATCCGCTACAGCGTAACAGTGCGACCGGGGGGGGGGGGGGGATGAGAGGAAGTTGTATTGGGCCCGAAAACGTCAATATTTTTCCACTAAATTGTAGGCCAAATGACCCATCACACCCCCCCACCCCCTCTCCTGAAAAGTTGCTTCTCGTACCCCCCTGAAGATACCTGCCTAACTCACTGCAGTGATTTCATTTTGTATCTTAAAAACTCATAACTTTAAAGCTTCTTTATTTAAAGAATATTCTTTATATAAAGGATTATTTGTTTGCACATTCATTACAAATACCATTCATACGACAAACATGCACAGCAAATTTCAAGTTGATTGGAGGCTGCTTTTTGCATGAGGCTAGAGTGGAATAAACCAAAAACAATAAATTGTAAGCAAAAAACCCGCCAAGTTTCAACCATTGAACGTCTGTGATATCAAAAACGAGCCAAGTTTCTACTCATAAAAAATACAAAGCATTAAAAATTATCGCATTGCTACGTTTGTTTATAATATAATAATAATAATAATAATATTATTCTTTGTTGAATAATATCGTTTGTTTGAATTACGTATAATCAATTTACAATTAATTTTTACAACTCTGACGGTGGCGTTTTGTTGAACTACTGCAGAATAGCAATCTACACTAGTGTGGCGTATGACACAGTATTTTTGTGAACCCTTCCTGACGTTACGAAAATCGGAACCTCCGCAATTTGTTACTAAGTTTTAGCAGTTCGAAAGCATTTTTTATTAAGCGAGAGGAGATTGATTGTCTGATTGCTGTGTTATTTCGCTACGTTGTTTTTGTTTGTTTTCAGTAAGCACGAACCCAAACTGGGTTATCTACCTCACAACGATGAGAGTGACAATACACTTTTTCGATAAATAATACTCATCTTGTTTGTTCATGGTCATGGTGGATTTGTTTAATCCGCAGTAACAATGCAACGTATATTTAATATGGAGACTTTCCCCACGCCAGATATACGCCGTGACAACACGTTGTTTTTTTGTTTTTTTTCTCGTCGAATAATTTCTTTTAATGCAAACTAAAAATTACAGAAGCGAAGTATTAATTCTACACATTTGAGATAAATAATTCTCATGTTGTTCATTTGTTGGCGGTTTGTTGATAGTTATGGAGTATAGTTAAAAACACATGCAGAGTAGCCATCAAGTGCTGGTGAAACAAAGAAATCACGACGTTTCGGTTCCAAGGTCGGAACAGTTTTCAGGTGAATGGTTTAAAACATGTCAAACAACTTAAAAATAAAAATAAAATAAAAAATTAATAAAATAACAGCAGAGCAGGGCCATGGAAATAAAACTTACAAGTCATAAGGATGC
>JAHWFP010233401.1:35468-48530 GCA_023313725.1 Lithobius niger | reverse complement strand
GCGGGAAAAATACAATTCTAAGGCCTCAAAAATGGTACTTTGAGCAGTCACATTTTCTAAAACGCTGTAGTTTCTGGCAGACCCCCCCCCCCCTCATTAAGATTTTAACCTTATCATCTTATGAATAGTTATGTGGGCTTGCAGGATGCATAATGGCACTACTATTACAATTCAAGTCAGCATGAGAATGCCTTTTAGAACATCAACACGTATAACATGAAAAATACCCCATGGTGCAAAAACTTAAGGTGAAATATGTTTTTGCACCGTCATGCGGCACTTTTCAGTTACACGTGTTGATGTTGTAAATAGCACTGTCGTGCTGACTTGAACTGCATTAGTAGTGCCAATATGAATCCCTCACATCAAAATTCAATCTGCCGACATAAATCATGAATCTCTGTCCAAAGATGGTTTAAAGAACACTCAGTGCACGGTGGTGACGTCACGCTAGCACATCCCCCATGCTAAAAGTGTAGTCGTTATATACGGTTAATCTGAACCCCCCCCCCCCCCAAAACACGTCACCATGGGTTAATTTTGATAACCCACACTTTTTTGATAATCTAACACTTTTTATGGGGTCTACACGCAACCCCTACTCCTCCCATGTGACATATAATGACCAACTTTGCAAAACTACCGTACACAACACAAATTCAACCAGCACACCCCATCGCAACCAGCATAAACAAGCACATTTGCAACCTGCAACATTTTTCGTACTTACACGAAAAAAAAAAACAACTCCCGTAGTAGTATGCAAGGTCCAACCCACGGAGGAATGGCCCAACCCGGCAACTTTTGTTCTGACGGTACGAAAACTACGCTACTGACACTGTGCAATTCATCTAAACTATTACTCTAGCCCACATCGCGTTTTATACTGTCTAATCTTATTAAAACTAGTAAACTAGAAGAAATATGGCTTTACCTTAAACACGGAATTCCGTGACAACGCCAGAGGGGAAAAAAATCACGCCTTTCCATAGACAGGAAGTTTCTGCTCAAGAATTTACATCAGTCGTATGTAAAAATGTTTAAATTCATTATTATTCACAAATAAAATTTACAAATAAAAATTTTTAAAAACTCAAATAAGTCATTATGTTAGCTTGACATCACACGTTATAACACATATCCGTAAGTTGGCGGTTGTTGTCGATAATAGCTCATTTGCTCGAAACGGCACATTCCAATTCTCGGCGCTAGGGTGCTCGCACCCCCCCCCCCCCTCCACCCCCTCGAATTGAAATGCGCCGTTCTTGCAAATGAGCAATTATCGACGGTAACCACCGATTACTCACGGATATCTCTTATTCTGCGAATGTTTTCAAGAACTTACTTTAATTCATATGTTGTTTTCCACACAAGTGGGAACTTGTAGTTACGTAATTTCAGTTTATGATTAGTCCAGAGGAAATCATCCACAAGTAACGTGAAATGAGGTACGATTTAAGCTCCCTTTTTGTGGTGTGGCGGGAGTGTAAAGTTTTTTTAGGGGCGGGTCATCGAAAAAATACATGAAATGTTACCTGCAGTTTTAAAACCTTAAGCTTTTGAGGACTATCGCCATCATCAGCGACAACAATGCCATATCAGAAACGGCTGGCAAGTAGATCTTCTGCAATGCGATGGTGGAAGCTACCGATGTGCGCGGTGATGATGCACCAACTTTGGAAGTAGGTGTTTTGCACTCTGATAATGGATGCTATACCGTACCGATGGGTGAGCGATTGGTGCATGCATAATTAGACAGGCAGACAGCTAGTATCAACAACTGTTTAAAATTCGTAACCCATTCCCTACATATTTCGTGTTGTTCGATTTGTGTTTATTCCTCACAGTTTTTTTAAATGATTTTGTTGGAGGGTCGGTTTTGTGTCGTTTTTTGTGTCGTTTGACAAGTGGGTGTCGACAAAACGGGGGCGGGGGTGACAGGGTTCACGGGTAGCTGCGAGCACTGGGCCGTCAGATTCGATAGGCGTCCTGGTCCCAGTGTATATCTCTGGCTTCGTACAGACCCGGGTTCGATCCTGGCGATGAGAAGTGTATATGTACGGGTTTTTCTCCGGTTGTTTCCCGCCCGTTGCACGAGGGTTTCCTCCGGGTACTCCGGTTTCCTCCCTCATGCGGCAAAAAACAACTGTAATAATGGTGGTACTTCTTCCACTTAACATCTGCCGCCGGGGAATTTGGGTGGGTGGATGCCTCGAGCATCGTCTCTATGTATTATTATTATTACTATTATTATTATTTTTGGTGTTATATTTTTAGCCACAGTGAGCGAGGTAGGGAGTGGGTTGCGAATTTCAGTTTAGTCTGAAGAGGAGTTAACATCCTTTTTGACTTTTGACCTTTTTGTAAAATCTTAGAATCTGATACGCCCGCTCCCCCCCCCCCCCTTTCCACCCTGTCACCCCCGCCCCCCGTTTTGTCGACACCCACTTGTCAAACGACGGAAATAACGACACAAAACCGACCCTCCAAAAAAAATCATTTTTTGCCCCGGCCCTACTACAGTGCACAGCTTGATCCATACTTTCTAAAAACCTAATTGGTTCATTTACAGCGTCATAGTCGGTGTTTTTTTTGTTTTTTTTTTTTTATTTCTTCCCTCCATGGGCACTCCCAAACCCATAATGTTGGTACGTTGACACAACCCGAACATTATTATAATTTTTTTTTCATAATCCCTTAAAAATCAGTCAGTGGATTAGCGCCATCGGTAAATAATCCCACGATCCCCTTCTGTAGCGAAGAGAGGCAGGTGTAAAACGACGAAGGTTGAGGGCCGTCCAAATCCGCAGGGTCGCCAGCCAGTCTGTCAGTGGGTGTCACACCTTAGTTCGTTATAACGAGGTCCCGCCCAGCATCTCTCGTCGCTCATAATGGGTCGACACGTGACCGATAAGCGCTACCTCGTCTTCTTAATGAAGCGGTCCCGCCCCCTCGGGGGCCTCACCTGGCTGGTTCATGAGAACCCCTCCCCCTCACCGTCACGTCTCCCCCACCCCCACTCCCCCGTTCGTACCATTACGAGCTCGTTACAGTAGGAAGGTCCAATTAGAGGACTGGAGTGAAAGAGAGAAGGACGAATTGTGCAATGTGCATGGCTACCATTCTTCCACACTACCTCTCCCCACCGCCCCCCCCCCCCTCCTCCTCCTCCGACTTTTTCATTGAGTCTCCGTCAGCAGTAACGAGGCAAAAGTGACATTCGAAAAAAGATGAATTCACCCGTGAGTTGTCGAGTGATGGCAATCACCTCCAGATCACAACATGTCACTGCTTCGTCTGCTCGAATACGGGACTAATTAGACATTTTTTCTTTCTTTCTTTCTCTTGTGATCTTCCATAGACTCTCTGTCTCAACTTGTTGTTTTTCAATAGCACTGCCACCCACCTAATCCACCAAAACTAGACACTGTTGGAGACAATTTGGTACCTCCAAAACGTATCTCATGACATAACTCGTAACATAACTCAACACAGCGTTGTAAATGTCCAAAAGAGAGAGGCAAGAGTATGATGAACTACTTCGCTGCTTGCCTGTATACATTGACACCCTAAACTCACGAGAATGCTGGTTGGTTAAGTAAAAATAGCCGAGAAAAAAATACCCCGGAAAAATACCCTATAGGAAAGAAAGAGAAAAAATATACATAAACAATTACATCAAACAACAAAACATTACGCAACCACCATACAAAAAAAAAATCCTTCTGTGTGACGTCATGAAAAATAGAATGTGAGAGCCATAGAAACTTTTTGATTGTGTTATAACTTACTCCTGAAATCAGGGAAATGTGGAATGTGATATAACTGTACAATAAGCCGTAATGAACCGTTATAAATATGAAAAACAAAGTGTTTTTTTGCAAATCTATTTTTTAAACTCTATTTACTACTAGCATCGTACCGGCTTCGCCCCGGGATTTGTTTGACCCGTGGTTGTTTCCCAGTATTTGCAACACTGCAACAGTCGATTTTTGTTTGTGTAACACTCCCCCCTTTCCACCAATCCTCTCCCTCTCCTCTTGGTTTCCTTCCCTTTCTCCTGTTTGCTATACGTAGTTGATCCCGTGCTTGTTTATTTGTTCTCTTCTAGGTGCAGTTAATGCGTAATCGTACGCTTCATTTCTGCTATGAGACTTTGGTTTATAATGTAAGATTAGCAAATTATTATCTTACATATTATCTTACGGATCCATGGAAACTTAGGCGACGGAAACTTCGGCGACAAATCCATTAATTTCAAAACTGTTTGACACTTGGCGACAAAATTTGGACACACGGGTGACGAAATGAGAAAATTAATTTACAAACGGTTAAATTTATTTGTGTATAGTTAAGGGATAATGAAAACAGTAATGTCTCGTGCTCGCGATAGATGGCGGTAACTTCCGGGCCGTCAGCTAGAATCACGGAGTATTAGCATGTCGATCCCGTGCGTATACTATTTGAAATGACTTTACATTTTTGTGCGCCGCACAAATACACAAGTCTCTTCCCCATACCAATTAATTCTCAAGGTAAGAATTTTTCTTTACGGGTTCTATTGCTACATGGTCTCCATTGTGAAAACTCCTTCTTTTCCACCTTTTCACCAGTGGTGTAGTCGTTCAGGAGCGGTGCTCCGGTACTTTTTTTTTAAGGCGGATCGGTGCTCCGACCCTTATTCTCAACAGGAACATGCTGATGCTGTATTTTTTTTTTATTTACTTATTTTCAGACTCAATGCAGTGTCTATTCTGTCCGCGAGCTGCCATTAACAATTCTTGATATGCATTTGTTCCAGTATTTTGTCTACTTTTTGTCTACATATCTACTATTATGTCCGTACCCTATTGAAAAATTGCGTTTTCAGTGTTCAGGTTTGACAGAATGCAGCAAAACTGTTAAACAAGGAAACCAATATTCAGTAAAACTTAACCACACACCTTTCAGCCTCTTACTTTCCAACTTTAAGCCGTCCAAAGGGGCTTCTCTCCAGTCGTTGTGTGGGGTGTGATGCGGTATGCTAGCAAAAATCTAGCTATAGGGGCTTGTTCACGAATTACACCAATACTTGTTAAAGCTTTAAAAGACCTCTTGAAGACTTCACAAGATTTTCAACTAATCCATTTGTTGAAGAGTATAAGGATCGAGCACCAGTTATGTGTATAATTCCATTGCTTTTCATGAAAGCTGAAAATTTAGAGGAACACCACTGCGGTCCATTGTAGGTTACAAAAACACGTGGAAAACTTTCTGAACAAAATAACATCCTTAGCACTTTGATGGTACTTTCGTGCGTTGCTGAATTCATGCAGAATATTTCTGGCCACTTTGAGAATGCACAGATGACCACTAGATACATTTTTTCCTTCTATATGTCCACGACAATCCGCATGCGACTTTGTCCCAACAAGCATTAGTCCAAGGCCACACTAATAAATCAAAGTTTGTCGCAGTAGCAACGGGTCTGGCAAGGACGGAGGGTAGGGGGGGGGGGTCGCTAGCAGCCAGCCACAAATTATACGGCATTTACTGTAAAATTAACGTCTTTAAAAAATAAGAAATTACTTATTGAATTTCAACAATATGATAAAATTTTAAAAAATGAAAAAAAAAAGTGTTCAGGAATGTGGAATAGACGAAGGTAGGGTGGGGGACACAAATGCCTTACCACCAAGGTTAGACCTGCCATGGACACTTTGGTCCCCGTTGGCATCGCCAAACGTGTAGGTTTCATAGGGGAAGGATGGCCAAGGTGCAGACAAGGGAATGTTTAAATAGGCTAATGAAGCTAAAAAATTTTTAAATCGTTGTAAACTTGCTAAAATTTTTTTGTTGATTTTAAAAAGTAAAAAACAAATGCATCCTCATAATTGGATTTGTCGTAATCAACTATACGGTGAATTTTCCGATACTCACCGCGAAGCCATCAGTAAAACATTGGAATTACCGACCAACTGCCTAAACTATCTGAAATTAGGAAACGTTTAAATATTGCTAATAGGAAAATTATTTACAGTGTCTGGATGGAACCACATTTGCTCTATGGAATTGAAGTGTATGGATTTCCACCAAATTACTTAGTACAAAAAGTACAAAATAAACTTGTTAAAATACTCTTCAAAACTGAATTACCGTAATACAATTAGCACAAATGATTTACACACTACAAATGAAATTCTGAAAATAATAAATTTAAGAAACTACAGAATTTATTTTTTTTTAATTACAAAGTCATAAATGACATTAACCTAAATTAATAATGAATAAAAGAAGAAAAATGTTAAACCTTCGATTACCTAAATGGAATAACCTTTGTGGAACTAAAACTACATATTATTAGTTACAATACCTTATGAACAAACTACCGCTACATATTGCAAACACAACCAGAATGGCAAGGACCTGGTGGTCACTAACTGCCATCTGAAGTTAAAACAAAAATTTTTAACAATTACAAAAGTTTGGGATTTTAAGAGTTTAAAACGAAGACAATGGCCCGGCTACAGAGGAAGGTTAGATTGTATTGGGTTAGGATCACGAATGCCTTATCACCAAGGTTAGACCTACCAGGGACACAATGGTCCCCAATGGCATCGCCAAACGTGAGGGACAAGTGAGGGGAAAAATTATACCATTGTCAATGTTTCTTAAAATAAAAAAAAAATAATGCATCGCAGTTTAAAGCTTGGCCTAAACCATTTGTCAATCATAATCAAGATAAGAAATTATAATAAAAAAGTTTAAAAACCAAGTTGAAGGTGGTATGGAAACAGACAGGGCAAAGGATGCTACTTACGCAACTCCATGAATTTTCAAAATTTTAAATTGAAAAAAAAAAGGGTTGGTGGGAGCTAAAGAGTACAGTGTTCAGGCCTCTTTAGGAACGAAGTCACAAATCAGAAAGACCCAAGTTACGCTTGAAGGCTGCAACAGGTGGTGAAGAGACAGTTTGCTCAGTCAGGGAATTCTAAGCTGCAACAACGCTGACAGAGAAAAACAAACTTTTCGGCAATTTAGCCTAGTTCGAGGGACTACCAATTTAAAGCTATGTCCCCGCGTACAGGTTATAGTACTTAAGTCAAAAAAGGGCAAGTCAACCGACAAAAAACTGTTCAGAATTTTGAAAGTAAGCATAAGGTTGGCCTTAAGACGTCGTAGGTCCAAAGATTACAAATTAAGTTTATTTAGGCGGGCATTGTATGGCAAGTTCTGCATGCCAGTCAGTGCGCTGAGTGGATGCGATATGATCGATATCTTGCATGCGATAAGGGTACCAGACAGGAGTAGCATATTCTAATAAAAGGCGAACAAAGATCTTATATGCCCACAGCTTAGTGTTTACACAACCCGAGGTGAATACTCGCTGAACAACAGCAAGACGTCGATTAGCATTTGACACGATGTGACCACAGTGGGTGGTGGATTTAAGACTAGCATCAAACCAAATTCCCAAGTCCTTAACAGAGAAAACTCCTGGCAGCGGGACCCCCATCCAAAACATAATGTGTACACAGGATTACCATTGCCGATATGGACACTTTTACATTGTGCGGTAGAGATTGGTAATTGCCAGTCAATGGACCAACGCAAAACATGACTGATTCTGGCCTGAAGACAATCATTATCATAGGAATCGGTGATCACACTGTGAAGCTTGAGATCATCTGCAAATTTCAGCTGTTCGTGGGTTACGAATATTACAAGATAGATCAATCAAAAAGAAAAGGCCCAAGGACAGAGCCTTGTGGAACCCCACTAACAATATCCAAACTTGAAGAGTAAGAAGTACCGAGGACAATACGCACCAATCCAAGCAAGAAGTTTTCCTTCAAAACTCAACAATTTAAGTTTAAAAAGACATTTGCTATGAACTACAGATTCAAGAGCTTTTCTAAAATCAAAAAGAATTTCATCAGAAGGTAATCCAATACCTGAAGCTTCAGTCCACCTGTCCAAAGCCATCAGAAGTTGATGAGTTGTGGATCGCCCTGGCATACAACCAAACTGGTCATTACCAATTAGATGATGGGTGTTGGTGTATTTTAGCATCTGAATGCGAATGATTTTTTCCATGACTTTAGCCCTGGCATACAACCAAACTGGTCATTACCAATCAGGACCCCCACAACGGGGGGGGGGGGGGGGGGGTCAGGTGGACCCAGGGCCCGGCCACTCAAGGGGCCCGCACGGCTACAAAAATTGTTTTTCACAATTGTTGAGTTTTAATGACTATTGAGTAACAAACTCGATTTGTGCGTACTGTGAATATTTTTATACTCCCAACAAACAACAACTCCAATCGTACGGCAACGAGCACGGAGCAGGAGCACGTATAGTGCAAGCTTGTTAGGCAGGGAAGCCAACAAACGTAAGCAGCCCGGATTAATAAATGAACCAACCCGTTAAGCACAATATGTGGCCGACGAATATTGTAACATAGTATAACCTTTTTACGATTTCAGTCAGGAGAGGGGGCCCGCTGTTGTAGTTAGGCCCAGGCCCCAAACTTGGATGTGGGGGCCCTGTTACCAATTAGATGATGGATGTTAGTGTATTTTAGCATCTGAATGCGAATGATTTTTCCATGACTTTACGTGAGGAGCATGTAAAGGCGATTGGTGTATAATTCTGCGAATCAGCTGCATTCCCCCTTTAAAAATGTGAACCACATTTGCTGTGGACCAAACACTGTGGATTTTTCCTGAGTCAAAGGACAACGCTAAAATTAAGGCCAAGGGGGTGAAATTAGGTAACGAATTTCTTTGTAAAAATAAGCAGAGAAACCCTCTGGTCCCACAGAGTAACTCTGAGCTCGGTAAAAGCTGAAAGCACAACTTTGACAGCAGTGCAAAGTTCTCTGCGAAGTTCACATTCCAAATTCCTTGGAGGAACGATGTTATTATCAACTGCTATTGGCTGCAAAAGTAGTATTAAACATATTATAAAGATTACACAATTTTATACCTTAAAAATAGAACTTAAAAACTGGTTAAGCAATAATTAGCGTTTTCTTTTTAGTTTGTAAATTGTGATTTTTTTTTGTGTGAATTACGGCGTGACCTTTGAAAAGAAGAAAATCTTCCTATTAATTTAAGTTAATATTTACTTTTAAAATTATATTATTAATTAGTGGTTTTGACAAGTAAGGCAAAATTATGTAACCAGGGCATCATTCACAAGTGAAATAAACATTTCTTGGTGTCCTTCAAATGCATGTTGTAAATTAAAAAAACTGTAGGAGGTGGTTTTTCCCCTGAAGCCGTGACTAAAGCTGGTGGACCTGCAATTGTTCTTCGCTAGGACTGTTTATGTAAACGAATGGTGGAGATTATTGCCACACAGAATTCAATTCCCACAATGCTAAAGGAAGGTAAAAAGTGCCTATATAATACTAAGTAACAAATGTGTTACTGGCCAGTAAGCAAGTCCCTTGACGACGCAACTGTCACCAGGGGGTGCAACTATACTAGAAACAATGCATTCCAAACCTTCGCTTTCTGAACTCCTTCCGGTGCTTTGCCGGTGCCTTGTAACGCCAACCTGGTGCCAGCTAACTACCTGATGAGACTCGCGATAGGCCAATCCTAGAATCTATTTCCTTACGTACTTATTTATTTTATTTACAAAATTATTGTAACGCCCTGTAAAGAACATGACAGCAATTTCAGAATAAAACAACAATTTTAAAATCAGAATAAACATGGCGGTGCCAATGGTGGACACCGTTCTCGCCTGAATGATATTCGTGAGACACATCCCATAATTCAACATTCCTGTCGTCATCTCTCCCTTGGTGTCCGACAAAGGGAGATTGCTGCAAATGTTAAAACGTTGTACATTTTTAATACAATGCAAACATCAATTTCTAAAAGTAGGCCTAAATTGCTATTTGTTGCAACGTTTGACTATAAAGGGAAGTATTTCAAAAATCGTTTTACAGTCCAATTGAGGCCATGCATGCAAGTGTTACTTTACTTGTCCAGCCGAATTGCTTGTCCAACATATAACATCCCTGATAGCCATATAATATTGGACCATTATAGGCTGGTCATAGTGAGTTTTATGGCCCATTATTTGTTGCCAATATTGGGTTGCAGTATAGGCCCAACAAAGGAATACAAAATTGGGCCATTATTGTTGCCAATATTGGCAGGAAATATTGGGTTGCAGTATAGGTATAGTTAGTAGCGTCAATATTTTAGTAGTTTCGTGTTAATTTCCTTCTAGTTTTGTGCTAACATTTTGCTAGTTTTTCCTTCTAGTTTCGTGCTAACATTTTGCTAGTTTCACGCTAAAATTGCACTACTTTCGTGTTAGGTTCTTGCTAGTTTCACGCTAGCATTTTGCTAGTTTCGTGTTAGTTTCCTTCTCGTTTCGTGCGAACATTTTGCTAACTTCATCTTAGTTTCTTGCTAGTTTCATGCTAAAATGTTGCTAGTTTCGGGTTAGTTTCTTGCTAGATGCATGCTACAACTTTACTAGTTTCATGTTAGTTTTTTGTGGTAACATTTTGCTAATTTCTTGTTAGTTTCCTACTAGTTTTTCGTTAATATTTTTGCAGTTTCGTGTTAGGTTCTTACTAGTTTGGTATTTTTTTTTTAGTTTCAGGTCAGTTTCTTGCTAGTTTTGTGTTAATAGTTTGCAAGTTTCGTGTTAGTTTCTTCCCAGTTATCGTCAATACTTCGGTAGTTTCGTGTGTTTTTTGCTAGTTTTTCGTTGCGATTTTGCAAGTTTCGTGCTTGTCTTGCTAGTACCGCATTAAAATTTGTTAGTTTCGGGTTGTTAGAAGCTAACACGAGATTAGAAAAATATTAACACAAAACTAGCAAGAAACTAACACGAAACTAGAAAAATTTTAGCATGTAACTAGCAAGAAACTAACATGCAACTAGCAACATTTACGCAAGAAACTAGCAAGAAACTAAGATGCAACTAGCAAAATGTTAGCATGAAACTAGAAGGAAACTAACACGAAACTAGCAAAATATTGACGATAACTAGCAAGAAACTAATACAAAACTAGGAAAATAATAGCACTGAACTTCCAAGAAAATAATATGAAAGTAGCAAAAGATTAACACGAAACTAGCAAACGTTTGGCATGAAACTAGCAAGAACCTAACACTAAACATGCAAAATTTTAGCGTGAAACTAACAAAAACTCTGTTATGAAACTAGCAAAGTGTTCGCATGAAACTAGTAACAATTAACACATGAAACTAGCAAAATGTTGACAATACCTATACCTATACTGCAACCAAATATTGTAAAGATATAGTTATTGTCAATAATTCGCTAGTGTCTTGTTAATTTCCTTCTAGTTTCGTGCTAACATTTTGCTAGTTAGATGATACTTTTTTTGCTAGTTTCACGCTAAAATTTTGCAACTTTCGTGTTAGTATCTTGCAAAATCACAACGCAAAGCTAGTAAGAAACACAAACTACCAAAGTATTGACGATAACAGGCAATAAACTAAAATGAAATTTTGCAAAATTTTACCATTCAACTAGCATGAAACTAACACGAAACTAGCAAAAGTTTAGCATGAAACTACGAAGAAACTAACACGAAATAGCAAAATATTGACAATAACTGGCACAAAACTAACATGCAACTTGTAAAATATTAATGCAAAACAGCAAGAACCTATTACACGAAACAGCAAAATAATAACACAAAAGTAGGAAGAAACTGACACAATACTAGCAAAATATTGACGAAAACTAGCAAGACACTAAGACGGAACTAGCAAAATTTTAGCATACAACTAGCAAGAACCTAACACAAAACAAGCAAAATTTTTGCGTGATACTAACTAACAAAAACTCTATCGTGAAACTAGCAAAATGTTCACATGAAACGAATAGGAATAGGATTTATTAATTATTGTTAATTTCCTTCAAGTTTCACGCTAAAATTCTGCTAGTTTCGTGTTAATATCTTGCTAATGTAGTGTTAGTATTTTGCTGATTTCGTGTTAGGTTCTTCTTAGCTACGTGTTAGGTTCTTGCTAGTTTCGCGTTAAGAGTTTGTAAGATTCGTGTTAGTTTCTTGGCAGTTATCGTCAATATTTTACTAGTTTCGTGTCGGTTTCTTGCTAGTAAATGCTACAATTTTTCTAGTTTCTTATTAGTTTCTTGCTATTTTCGTGTGAATATTTTACCAGTTTCGTGTTAGTTTCTAGCAAGAAACAAACTTGAAATAAGCTTAAAATAGAAAAACGAAACTAACACAAAACTAGCAAAGTATTGAATATAACTATCAAGGAGCTAACACGAAACTAGCCAAACAGTAACGCAAAACTAGCAAGAAACTGACACAAAACTAGCAAGAAAAATATTGATGACAACTGGCAAGAAACTGACACGAAACTTGCAAAATAAAACGCCAAACTATCGGGAAACTGACATAAAACCAGCACAATGTTAACACCAAACTAGCAAGTACCTAACACGAAACTAGCGAATATTAGCGCGAAACTAACAAGAAACTAACATGAAACTAGCACAATTTTACCATGCAACTAGCCAGACAATAACACGAAGCAAAAGTTTAGCATGAAGCTAGCAAGAAACTAACACTAAACTACCAAAATATTGACAATAATTGGCAAGAAACTAACACAAAACTAGTAAGGAACCAAACCCGAAACTAGCAAGAATCTATAACACGAAACTAGCAAAATAGCAACGAATACGAAACTATCAAGAAACTGACAGGAAAATAACAAAATATTGACAATAACTAGCAAGAAAGTAACACGAAATTAGCAAAATATCAACACAAAAACTAGCAACAAACTATCATGAAACTAGCAAAATGTTAGCACGAAACTAGCGAAATATTGACGCTAACTATACCTGTACTGCAAACCCAATATTTACTGCCAATATTGGCAACAATAATGGCCCAATTTTGTATTCCTATGTTGGGCTATACTGCAACCCAATATTGACCAATACTGGCAACAAGTAATGGCCCAATAAAACCTTATATGACCAGCCTACATTGGCCCAATGTACTATACTAGCAGAGTCGCTCGCTCATTCCGCGTCGTC
>JAHWFP010233401.1:13725-35368 GCA_023313725.1 Lithobius niger | reverse complement strand
CCCCCCCCCCCCCCCTCACTTAATTTGCCATTCGGTCGGTAAATGGCATCGTATGTTCGCGCTGCTGGCCGTTGCGTTCCGGGCGCAGCTACTTTCTCAGCGGGCGCTGGCTGCTACTCTTATAATTTGCCGTTCCGTCAGTAGATGGCGGAGATGGCATCGTATGCAGCTGCTGAGATGCAGATTGCTGCTGCGCTGCCGATGACTGCGTTGCGGATTTTGTGCATATATATATAGACGGCTACCTGGGATTCTCTCCTGTACACACCACTGGTTTGTGTTAGCTACGGGCAGAAGACCAAAAATGGGTTTTGTCTCCTTAGTAACACAAATCAAACCAGTCAATCATTCAGTCTATTGTGGGACGTCAACTTCTTTTTTGATGTAAAATACCGCAAAATCAATTATTGCTGAATAAGACAACCTTACTAGAGACAGTGGCGGAGGCGTGGGGAGGTGGGAAGGTTGGGGCAGCAGAGGGACCAGTCAGTCAACCGTCGTGATGATTTCCTATCAACACGATGAAGACATTTACTTCAGCACCTTGACTTTTCTCGCGTTTCTTTATTCACTTTTACTTCTGAGGAGGCTTTATTTTTCGTTTTCTTTACCTGCTTTTCCTTCTATTATCAGTGGCCGCCATCTTGGCCCGTCGTCGTAAAGATGTCGTGCACCTATCAACGCCCGCCGCTACCGACACGTTTTACGACCTTCCTGCCTGGCGCTGTTAATGAGACGACATGGCGAACGGCTCCATTCAGAGATCGGGCAAGTGTACACTGTAGAGTCGTTTTCGCGTAAGAAGCGAGAGGGGGAGGGGGAAAGGCGGGGAGGTCCACCAAGTAAATGGGGTGGGAGGGGTCACGTGGATAAGAAAACTTTAAAAGATTCTAGACGGAAAAGAAAGGTAAAACAGACTTACGATGAGGTGGGAAAGAAGAGGTCAAACGAATGTTGTGGCGGACCTTCTTCAGAGAGTTTTACCCTTTAGAAAAAAAGGGGGGGAAAAAACTAAAACTAAATGAAACCGTCCATAATTCTTGTGTGGGATCAATACCTGACAAGGGGGCGTGGTGGTGAAGACATAGACAGTCGTTATGACATTCAGCTGCCTCTGCTAACTTAACTCTGGAGCCTTAACAGAGCTGTAAAGCTGTCTCTTAGAATTTTTTCGATTTATTTTTTTGAAAACGAGATTCTCATTAGTAAGCAACTGCTGCACCGTGAACGAGTTAAAAGAGAGCGTTTTCTTTTATGAGTTTGGTAAACCAAAAAGAAAGAAGAAAAAATAAATTGTCTAAAATAAAACTTTCCGCCTGCGTGTTATAGGGGGCGTCCATATAGACGCAGCTCATTTCAGAAATGAAGGTGTTTGGTTTTTTCCTCTCTCTCTTTTTGCCGAAGGCGTCTGAAAGCCATCCGACGCCTTGCGACGAGAGGGCGTCTTCCTCGACAATGGCGTCTTAGTCAAGCCAATGATATGAGAACGGATTCCTTAGGCTTAAAATGCGGATTTTTCTGATTTTTGGTACCTGCTGCAATTTTCTGCAAGTGGAAAGTTTTCTGTGTCAA
Organism: Lithobius niger; assembly: GCA_023313725.1. Taxonomy (NCBI): domain Eukaryota; kingdom Metazoa; phylum Arthropoda; class Chilopoda; order Lithobiomorpha; family Lithobiidae; genus Lithobius; species Lithobius niger. The sequence goes on along the minus strand of JAHWFP010233401.1, from coordinate 33,796 downwards.
TTTATATAATAATAATACTAATAATAATAATAATAACTAGAAGAAGCCCGTCTTCCGGACAGGTGTAATAAACATGTGGTTTTTTGTTTCATCAAAGTAAGATTCTTTAATTACTATTTTGTGCAAACTGGCTAACAAACGCTGATTTTGGTTCACTTCGCTCACTCAATCAGCACGTCTCCCTTACCACTATAAAACCTTCTTCCCCCTTGCCTTCAGTGACACCCAGCTTTATTACCAACAACAAATGGTAAAAGGAAACAGGAAGGGATGAAACTTTATCCTCTAATACCTGCCCCTAGTAATAATGACGATTTACAATTCCTAGACCCAGTGGGCTGGTATCATCACAAATATTAGTGCAAAAAAAAGTTAAAGTATAGCTAATATTTCAAAATATGATCAAAGACACTTTGAAAACGTGGATAGATCAACTCTTCTGTGACGCCGTTTGAACTGATGAAGGCTACGCGACATCACCAACTCGGACGCCAAGGAATTCCACAGTACGACACGGTTTGAAGACTTGAAGAACTTGGTACAGTCTGTTTTCATATTTACGACGATAAGTTTAAAATGGGTTTCCTCTGGTATATGCATTTTCTCGGACGCAGAAAAAGCTTTTTGGGTCTGCATCAACTGGTTCGTGTAAAATGGAGAAAATAAGGCATAAAGGTCTGCTTGTAATCTTCTCAGTTCCAAAGATGCTAACCCCCTATCATTTTAACCGCTGTTCGTAAGGTAAGTTATAAAAACCCGGGATATGTTTAGTAAATGTTCTCTGAGCCGTTTCAACTGCTTTAACATCTTTCAATAAGTGTGGAGACCAAACCTAACTGGCATATGAACATTGAATGCCTTTACCAAGGTATCGATATCGCCAGAAACAAAACAGGAGTCTGATCATAAGACCAATCCGCTTATCCCTAGGAAATCTGACAACAATACTTTGAAGATTCTTAGATACGTAGATAGATTCCAAGATTCTAAGATTCTCATGTGTGGACTCCAGCTTCAACTTCGCAGCATAAAGGATTGGGTATTACGCAGTTGTTGATCTGCCAGTGTGCGAGTATTCAAGCCGTTTCTGTTTTCATTCCAGGATTAGTAATGTTATTAATTTACGTTGTGATATACGTCTAAGTTATTTGATGATATCCTTAATTTGTTTATTGATATCAAGAACACATTTACATGTATCTCTAATTTGTTCTATTTAGTGTAACACAGTAATTGTACAACTCTTCCATTGTTGTACCCGTGCCTTAATTTCGTGAAGATGCAAGGCTGCAACAATGAAATCATTGTTGGATTAGAGTGCCGTGCAATCTTACTACCATGAAGAATGCACTGTGCCACGGAACCCAAAGAAAAAACAAAGATTATTAACACTACCTGAGGCTGCTCGCGAATCAGCAGCGTACGAAACACATTCACCTTCCACATATAAAGGAATTTGAGACAGCAACACGTCTGTATCTGAATCATCAAACAAATCGTCGGTATGTTGGCCACCGCCAATGTATAGCCACAATGGAGTCGGCTTTCAGGAATTTGAGACCGAACGCGACTCGCAACAATGGTCTCGTTGTACAAGTGTGTTAGACAACGTTGTTCGGCAACAATGCGGTAAGAAAGCCTCTAATGATCTCGTGTTGGCCTTCAGCACTCCATCGACCTCGGCTTTCTTACCGCATTGTTGCCGAACGCCGTTGTCTAACTGATTGATGATTGACGTCAGTAAATGAATTACAGATTTCAGTATATCAATTACAGATCAAGAAACTTGCGCCGATTTACGGATATCATCAATAATGCATTATCGATAATTCAATTGCTGATATCATGAATTTATTTACTCCTAAACACTAAATAGAACAAATTAGAGATAAAACAAATTTATCCCTAAATGTTACTAATTGCTGATGTCACTAATTCATTTACACACATCATGAATTAGTGATGTCTCCAAATGATTTTACTGCTATCAATAATTCATTTAAAGATATCTCTATTTGAATTAAGTGATATCAACAAATGGATTACTGTTATTTCGAACAACTTTACTGATATCAGCGATTCATTATCCGATATCAATCATTAATTTAACGATATGAAGAATTCATTTAGATACGAATTGGATGAATGGACTCAAAGCTGACCTATGAAACGAATGAACACTCACCATCAAACGTAAGCTGGACCGCTCCAGACTTTGAAATTGTTTTAAAGTCCATTAAGCTACTGAATGAATAAATAAAAAACAACATTATTGGGGCCTCGGCCCTCCCTAGGCCATGCGCCCACCCTAAATAAGCAACCTTAATCCAATCAACAATGAGACTGAAAATACGCAACGTTTTCTTGTGTATTGTAGACAGACGGTCAGCACCAGCACTAGCAGTCATCATAAAAGCACGCCATTGTTTTGGTTTGGAAGCAACGACGTCACCAAGAGTGGCATCGTGAGTGTGGGTAATCTTGCCAGTCTTTACTTTTGACGGCAAATAGCTCTGTGGTAGCATTGAGGGGACCGACCCAATAGTAGAAGGTCCCTAGTCACTTCTTCGGAACAGAACCGGTGGGGGGGGGGCCTACTCCGAGTTTTTTGCATGTTGCTTTTCTATTGGCTGTTGATTTTTCTGCCTCCACTGACGTCATAATGCAGCTCACCAGCATACGCCCATGCGCACAAGTTAAACCGGGTAGGCGCCAGTGTGCGCGCTTCCAGTGACGTCACTTAATGAGCTGATGAATAACCAACCTTCCTATATACCGTGGTTCCATCGATCTTAACCAGGACTATACTACAGTACAGGCCGGATCTTGGATGACGAAGCACACGCGACTCGGTTGGACAATGATGGCCAACGAAAGCGCCGCTGATGCGATTGATTTGTCTTGTTGCCGTTTTCTGTCTCCCGAGGGCGACACCTTGGTACAAAAGAATGCAACCACTCTTCCTTGAAACTCGTTCAGGATAAACGAACATGTGGCTATTTACTGAAGAGCTATGTGCAGTCGAGACATTTGACAGCTTTGTAGCAAAAGGCTATACGGAAATTTATTTTTATGTACGTGTAAGCTATTTTCCGGGTGATTCCTGAGATTAAGTTAGTAAAATTACTAAGCTTTTTGTTAGTTGCCGCTGTTTGGCAGTAGATGGCGGGATTCAACGCACACAAATTCACCGATGCGATTTGCTTGGCCAATTCCCGAACAGACCTCGAAGAAATAAAATGGTCATTTCGTTGCGGCCATTTTGTCTACCCCCCTAAAATTATTTAGGTCAAGCTGGATATTACCTGCCATATTCGGACCGTTGTGGCTGATCTGTTCAACAATCGCTTGCAAATCAGTCAGTTTCGTCGATGTGTGACGTTACCTCTTTCCTTTACAACGGTGCGTGGCTGACGTAACAAAACAGAATACGTGACTTCAAGTGTGGAAGCAAACTATACCGCCTACAGCTTCGCGTTTTGGCGGATTAGATTGGTGGATTTGGAAGGTGCGTGTCTTCTTCCATAGCCGTTTTCGTCCTGTTTAGTCCGAGTTGGGGCGTCGGACGATCGTCTAACTGGAATATCGTCTAATGGGATCATTTGTCAAAAATCTGCCTAAATAAAAAATCTGGAAAAGCATCTAAACGGAATATCGTATAATGGATAATTGTATAATGGATAAACGTCTAACTGGATTAACGTCTAATTGAGGTTTCTGATGTTATATGTATAGCCGCAGCGAGCGCGGCAGGGATATTAGACGATTTTCTATTATACGAATTGCCAGTTAGACGCTTTTCCATTATACGAATTTCCTCTTAGATGATATTCCGTTATACGTTCTTCCAATTATGCGATTTTCCAGTTAGACGATTATCCCTCGCCCCTTTCGAATTAGAAGGGATAAAATTATTCTAAACAAGAACGCATGTAATCCGTTCAGCAAAAGGACACTAGGCTAACAGGAGAATGTCCCAACAAGAAGAAGAAGAAGAACAACAACAACAGGATTGTAATTATTGCATTTAACACGTAAAAATTGCCGTAAAGCCTTACAAAAGCGTGATAACAAGCTGCAACCTTCAAATGAGTGCCACGTTTTTCCCGGGTGCTTGTTCAAAAAAACTCGGTGCGTGAATAATTGCCATTCCTTTGTCGATGCAAAGTCTTGAATTTTTGTTTAAGCTTTCAGTTGCAAGAAAAAAAATTGCGAAAAACGAGTAAGCCACCTGCTAGTTTATTTGTTTTTGTGAGTTTGTTCAGGAAGCAAAATTAGAATGGTAGCTGGTATGTTGGTTTTTTTTTTCCTGTTTTTTTTTTCTTTCTGTTTGAGGCTTCGGAAGCATCATTAAGAGTCGTCACTGTTTTTTTTTATGCTGTGTATCTTCAGACATCAATCTTCCACAAGGAAAGAGATAGACAATTCAATAGACAGACGCCAATTCATGATGGATCGCGGCCGTCAAGAAACTTGTAGGGAAAAAAGAGTAAAGGACAATGGTCAGTAATCTCCTTAAAACTGCACACTAGCTTTTCCCTTAGTTAACTACGCACGCGTCGCTCGCTCCATTGGCGTCGATCCATGCTTCATACCGTTTATTCGATCCACGGAGCAAATACAAAATCGACGTCGCAAGCTAATTGTAGTTTTTGCTCACAATGCGTTCATTAGAACATCTGCAGTTCATATGTAACTAGAAAACATGCTTTGAGCTATTGTATAGGTGGATTGAATGGACGTTTATTTTAAATTTATATTTATATTTATGTTCATTTTAATCACTCTTGTTAATGGTCCTTAATAACAAGGTCGAGTGGAACTATAATATATAGGAAGATTGGTCACTCCGCAGCTCATTAAGTCGTTTTCCCGCCAATATATTCGTTTGACGTCACTGGCTCCGGTCTGGTTTGATTTGTACGCATGTACGTTAGCTGTTGAGCTGTATTGTGACGTCAGTGGAGGCAGCAAAATCAACAGCCAATGGAAAAGCATCCCCCTCCCCTGCTTAATAATCTGATAGCAATACTCATTCGGCTAAGTGGGGGTGTAAAGTTGCCATCTCTTGCTTGCTGACTTGACCGTAATTACCTAATGACTATAATTAGAGCTAATTATGGTGTTCTACTCGAACGATGAAAAGAAACATTGGCCAACTTTCGAATGCCGGGTTTTTGGTTATTGTTCCACGTGAGAGACACGTCCGTTCCTTTTACGGAAAGTGTTTCCATATTTTGTAGCGAGAACTAGCCCTTATATTGAAGATGGTTTGGCGCGAAGGGAGGTCTTTCCCAACAAGAACGCAACAAGGACAGAACTCTATGCACGAACTGTCTTGTTGGACAATTTCTCGATTCATGTGCGGATTGTTAAATGTTTATTTTTGTAAATTGCGTTATGTCAAAGGAAGAAGTAAAGAAGTTTGAATTTAACAAGTCTGCAGTGAACCCTTGAAATTACATTGGTGGCAGCGGTGTAGCCGTACTTTCACGTCGAGGAAGCAGCTGAAGTTCATGTCGATTTGTTCGAGTTTCAACGGTCAGGGTGCTGCCTTTGTGTCTGCATTGGCAGTGGTGAAGCAAATTGCGTCTGCATCAAGTGTAAAGTAAATACATTGGTGACAGCGGTCAAGCTGGGCTTACACGTCGAAGAAACCAGCAGTTTGGGCTTACATCCGGAGTTTCACGTTAAAGGGACACAGCTGCATCGAAAGTCGGCGGTCAAGTCAACTTAGATGGTACTGGTGAGCTTCTCCAACTCAGTGGGTTCACTTTCCATGGCAGAATTTCGACTTTGGCGGCAACCAGCGTGGGAGGAAGATTAAAGGGGCTTCCTGCTGTGCAAGAAAGACGAGTCAAGAGACGGAAAAGCTGAGCTGGCAGACAAGATTGCGACTGGACGAGGGACGGAGAACATTCCTATCAGCGAGAGTGGGCGGTAATGCTGCACTTCGTCGTGTGAGAAGGAAAATTTCGGCGAATTCCGGTAATGGAAGAAGCGAAATAATAGAGTTTGAAGTCATCGTCAGTGCAAGCCTGGGTTCGTCAGTTTGGATGTAGAAGTCGTCTTGGCAGCGTCTCCACAACGCGGCAACAGGTGAGCTGTGGCAAACTTTTTTACACCTTGGTATTGGGGCGTTTGGGAAAAAAGTGTTGTTTAAAGCTTGCGGGAACTGTTGTGCGTGTTGGTGCTATTTTTTGATTGTTGGTTGCTTAGGTAATTAAGTAATTTTACAATGGAGTTGCTTAGTGATAAAACTGTGGTTGATTTGAAAGCTGTGTGCGAGGAATTAGGGTTGCATGCGCCTAAGAGAAAAAGTGAAATTCTGGCTATGTTTAAAGGTGGGTTGGAGGGAGAAACTTTGTTGGCTGATGATCTCGCAGAAGCAGTTAAAACTGTAGAGGAGGCTAAAAGGGTAATAAATGAAGAAAAAGAGAGGGAATTAAGGGAAAGGCAGGAACGGCAAGAAGAAAAAGAATTTGAGAGGGAGAAATTGGCTAGGCTAGACGAAATTGAAAGAGAAAAATTAGCTATAGAAAGAGAAAGAGTGGATCGTCAGGCAGAGCTAGAACGAGAGAGGTGGGAACGGGAAGATAGATTAACGAGGGAGAAACAGGAGCATGAGCTGCGTATAAATGAAAATGCTAGGCAGCATAATGATGAAATGCAGGCAAGAGAGTTGTCCTTTACGCAAGAACAATTAAAGGTAAAAACAGAGTCTGTGCAACAAGAAAAACGTTATGACATGTCGAAGTTGTGCCAACCCTTCAGGGAGAAGGAAGACAACATATTAGTTTTCTTGTCTGGTTTTACTAGAATTTGTGATAGGATGGGCTTTAACAAAGAAGAGTGGCCTTTCCGATTGTTATCCTTGTTAACAGGGAAAGCGCGGGAAACACTCATGCGTCTTTCTGATGATGACTTTGCAAAGTTTGATCTGTGTGTGAAAGCTCTTAAAGTAAGATTTAATGTTACAGAGCAGTGTTTACATAACCAGTTTAGGTCAGCAAAAAAAACTGATAAACAAACATACTTAGATTTTGCTCACACTTTGACAACACTGGGTACTGAATGGGTTAAGGAACTTGATTGTGGGGAATCTTTCCAAAAATTGTTCCAGCAGGTATTAATAGAGGACTTTTTGAATAAGGTACCAAGTCCGATAAGGGTATGGCTTATTGATAAGGGCAAACAAGAGTCTGTTTTGAACTTAGCTTCGCTTGCAGACGATTACTGCGCTAATCGCCAAGAAGCAGTTCTAAGACAGGGGAGTGGTTCTGACAATGGAAAAGGCGGACCACAGGGCGGAAATAATTACCGTGGAGGAGGTAACAATGGTAATGGTTATGGCAGGTATCGGAATGGTAATGGTTATCAAGGTAGTCAAGGTAACAGAAACAATGGAGGCAACCAAGGGAATGGTACTGGTAACTATGGGAACGGTAACAATGGTAATGGTAACAATAGCAATAGTACTAGAAATGGTTCAGGTAATAATGGTACGAGCAATGGTACTACAGCTTCGGCTTACAATGCGCAAGCAAGGCCGCAAGCTAACGACAATAATCAGTCTGGTAGGAGAGCACCTTTAAAGGCGGACGAGCCACGGAAGTGCTACATTTGTAGCTCGAGCTCTCATTTGAAAAGGGATTGTCCCAACAATGGTACCAAAGCCTCAGTGGGAAATGTATGTACTCAATTGCCTAGTGTACACAGTGGAAAGGAGGTTAGCTCTTTTAAAGGTAACAGTGGTACACAGTCGGTGGAAAGCCAGTTATGTAAGAAATGTACAATTAATGGAAAACCTGGTAGGTATTTGCTGGATACAGGTGCATTTATGGATGTGGTTGCAAGTAAAATGGTAGAGCCTAGTTCGTTCACAGGGAAACGAGTTGTTTTGTCGTCAGTTGTAAGTCAAAACGTGACAGACTTTCCTGTAGCAAAGGTAAAATTGGCAACAGAAGATGGCTACATTATGCTGGAATGCGGCGTGTCGCCATTTTTTAAGGACGAAACGTACAACTTTCTGCTTAGCCAAAAGTCTTACGAAAAGCTACAGAAAATTGAAACAAAGGTAAACAACACACGGAATGCGATAGCTAGGTCGAAAACAGGTGTCAATGGAAAGAAAAGTAACGAAAAGCAGGCTGTAGATCAATTTATTGATAGTGATGTATTGGATGATCTTTTTAAAGTGGGAGATGAGGAAATGGAGGATAGTGTTCGAAATGTTGCAAGTGAAAATAATGTAATTGCTGAAAACAGTGAAATTGGTGTCAAGGTCGAAGATAATGGACTTGCACAAAATGATACAGTTGTCCAGTCACAACACGTTTTAGTCAATAAACAAGCTAGTGTTGTGGCCGACTCTGTAAGGAGTACGGAAATGAGTAAAAAGGTTGTAAGGAATGGAAATTTAGGTTTGTTGGCAGCAGGAATTCAAGACTTGTTAGCTGTTAGAGCTGAAGTTTTAAAGCAAGGGCAGGTGCTTGATCCTGGGTTGGAGGGATGTCGAGTGGCAGCTGACATTGAAGGTACATCTTTTTTTTGGAAGGATGATGACTTACGTAGGAAATGGGTGGCAGCGAAGGGCACCAAATTGGGTGATCAGATAGTGGTACCTGAAATGCTTACGGAGCAACTGGTAAGGAGGGCACATGTTAATGCCTATTTTGGGCACATGTCCACGGAAACGAACATTGCCAGATTGCAAGAAGTATTGCATGGGCCAAGAATGTGTGCACAATGTAAAAATTGGATAGAGTGGTGTGAAATCTGTAAGAAATATAGAAAAGGTGTGAGGAAGGGAGAGGACGAAATGATTTTAGTTCCGGTTGTGGCGGAGCCTTTCGTTAAGGTGGAAGTAGATTTCGTAAAGCTTTTCAAAGTGACGTCTGACGGAAATACGCATGTCTTAAAGGTTCGAGATGGGGCGACCAGGTATCCTGAAGCAGTGGCTGTCAGGGAGGCTAACTCGCACACGGTCGTAAATGAAAGCTTAGCGATTGGTTCAAAGATTGGGTTCTCTGTGGAACTCCAATTGAATCTTGGGAAACCGTTGGTTCCTGAACGGTCAGCTTGTTTCTTGAAGGAGTGTGAAATCAGCCTTGTAAATGGTAAACCTTATCATTCGCAGTCTCAGGCTGTAGAAAGGTGTCACAGAACGAGGGAAGACTGTAGCAGGGCTTTGGATTTGGAGTATCCTGGCAAAAGGAATGATGTTTTAGCACCAGCTAAGTTTGGGAGTAAGTCTACTTCTTGTGAGACGGCAAACTTCACTCCTGCGGAGTTAGTTTACGGAAGTAAGGTGAGGTTAGAGAGGCAAATCACAGATGGAAAGAGGGAAAGATGGAAAGATGAGATTGCACAGGTTACTACTAGTAATAAGGTTGGATTGAAGGTCGTGGGAGTGGAAGGAGAGAACGGAGTGAATGGTAAAGAGTTGTACAGGCAATCTCAGGTGTGGGATTCAGGAGGGAAACCTGGGAATGTCACGAGCAGACAAGTAAACGAGGAAGCTATTGGTGGCCCTCTGTCTGCAAGGGTAAAGCAAAAGTGTAGGTGTTTAGTTGTAGTGAAAGTGGAAGCAAAATCTACTTTACTGGTTATAAACACGAAGAAAAAAGTCAGGTCTAGGTTAGGATTGACTGATGATGGCTTGCACATGTTAAACAACTATGCAAAGTTGGTATTGCCTTTAGCTGTCAGTGTGAACAAAGGGGCACCAGACAAAGTGGGAGGGGGCAGTAGCTGTGGGAATGCTTTTCGCAAGCTGCAGTGTGTGCTTCCTTCTCCCAAAGTGTTTTTGAATTCTGTGTCTGACGAAGTTTGCTGGTTGTTGTTAACATGCAAGGTTTACAGTGTTGTTGTTAGCATTGTTTGGATATGTGTTGCATGTTTACTTTTTTGCTGGGGAAAGGGGGACAAACGCCCTAATGCTGAGTGTAGGGGGGTTTGCCATGGCAAAAATGTGTTTTCTCCAGTGGTGAACAGTACTTTTGAGTTGGATCCAGGGAGGTGGATTGTTGTGTGTGGTATTTTGTGGTATGGTGTGTTTAGGGTGGCAAGAGAAGTGATGGAGCGAAAAGAAAGTTTTTTTGAAGGCTTTCTTGTGGTGTGTTGTAAGCATAAGTGGATGGATTGCTCGTTAAAGAGAGAGTTTCCTGAGTGCTGCAGAGTGTAAAATTGGTGTGTCGTATTTGGTGTGTCAGTGGGGCCGTTTGGTATTGAGATGGTCCTGTTGCCGTGTTGTGGATGTGGAGTGGTGTTGTGGAGTGCAGTGGTGTGTGGCAATGTGCAGAAGAGTGCAGTGGTGTGCAGCGGTGTGCAGAGGTGGCAGTGTGCAAAATATGTTGTGCAGTGTTGGTGTGTTGTGCAGTGCAGCCAAAGTGCGGTGATGTGTTTGTGCTCAGAGGGTTGGAGATTGTTCTTTGCCTTCTGTACAGCGTTCCTGGTGATATGCATCACTAGTGGCCTGCACTTACCGTGATTTGTTGTGGACGAATCACAGCGTTGGGTTGGAGGTGTAAAGTTGCCATCTCTTGCTTGCTGACTTGACCGTAATTACCTAATGACTATAATTAGAGCTAATTATGGTGTTCTACTCGAACGATGAAAAGAAACATTGGCCAACTTTCGAATGCCGGGTTTTTGGTTATTGTTCCACGTGAGAGACACGTCCGTTCCTTTTACGGAAAGTGTTTCCATATTTTGTAGCGAGAACTAGCCCTTATATTGAAGATGGTTTGGCGCGAAGGGAGGTCTTTCCCAACAAGAACGCAACAAGGACAGAACTCTATGCACGAACTGTCTTGTTGGACAATTTCTCGATTCATGTGCGGATTGTTAAATGTTTATTTTTGTAAATTGCGTTATGTCAAAGGAAGAAGTAAAGAAGTTTGAATTTAACAAGTCTGCAGTGAACCCTTGAAATTACAGGGGGTCTCTTGCTTTTTGATGTGAATTTGCCTCATTGCTGGCCTTTTTCACATTTGAGCTTTGTTTTAAGTAGTCCTAAGCTACGTATCGCGAATTTTAACGGCTTTCGTTTGCTCCCACGTTTACTTTCCGTTTCGTTGTTTGCAGCCTCTTTTTGCATCCCGCGCTAAAGGTGTGCGCCATCGCGCCAGCTAAAAAAAAAAAAAAACGCCACGATAGCCGCCACTGGGGATGGTAGACAACGTGCTGCTACCAATAAATATTACATTGTTTATAACATTGCAAAGTACCTTTCGTAGATAAATTCTTTATTGCTACTCCTTTTTTTAACTGCAAGCCAAACAACTATCAATAACGATAGTTTTTAACAATAACCCAAAGATTCAAAAGGTTGACAATGCCGCCGCTGATAAACGATCAACTCCGCCTCGGTGGCGCACACCTCAGTGCATCATATATCTCTACTTTAAAAGTTGTAATCATCACGGTTGAAGGTAAAAAAGGTGTTCTAATTCAATTCCAATGCTCTCAGAACTAGTTTTAGGCCTAATTTTTAGCTGTCATTTTACATCCGTAAGCAGCAGCTGCACAGAACTGCGTTAGAGCATAGGCCCTTTCATTTAACATTCATTCATGCAACACAGTGTCGTGCGTTCAAGTTAACCATAGTAACGAGGAATCTTATAACTATCAGACGTAGCCATGTCATCGTTTTCAAGTTACCGTAGCAATGAGGAAACTTAAAACTATTAAACGTAGCCATGTTACTTTTTACTAGTCGTATTGTGGTAGAAACATGTCGTCTGCTGTACACTTTCGTTATATATAAACCGCTGCATCATAGTACGGTGATTGAAGGTTTCATATTTGGAATTCCCATCGCTAGTGTAAACCACACTTTGGTCACCAAGCATTATTTTTTCAAATGAAGCGAATGTGTGTCGTTAACGGAATCCTTTTATATTTTACGGTTGCCAGTCTTCCTGTAGTGGTTAAATGCGACGATAAAATGTTATTACTTCATTGAATTACGTCAAAAAAGATTGCTATAGCCATAAGGAAAATTGAAAATAAGCCAACAGCGAAAAACATACACTAGAAATAACGTAGTTCAGTAAGCCACCTTTATGCACTTACGTTTGGTCGGAGTGGCATGACCCGGATTCAAACCGGCTACCCAGTTCGCCCCCCGATCACTTGCATAGCGCTTTAATCGCTATGGCCACATCCTCCACTGGCATAAAGATAACTCACTGAACCCGTTATTAAGGTCACAACAGTGACCAGGGCTCCATTCGACCGAAATTCACTCGGCCATAGAAATGGAGAGGGAAGACAAATCATACACTCACAAGGCTCAATAAAGGAGGTTTTTATAGCCATAAGGACGCAAGGATGTCTTAATTTTCCAGTTTGTTTTTTTAAAGTTCACTTGATTTTCTAGCAGCACAGTGTGTTTGTTCTTCGTCGGAATTCCTTAACTATTCAGGGTTCCGAATTTACAATGGTGAGTGTTAGTTCGATAAATAAATAAATAAATGGATTCAACCACTGGAGTGGTTGGGAGTTAGAAGGGCTTGGGGCCACTTATACTAGTCCCTGTCAATGTTAAAAATATTAAGAGGAGAACTCCGGCCTCTTTAAAAAAAAAACCCGTAGACAAATCTTGCCCAAAAGGTGCTTAAAACGGTTAACTGAGCACGCCTGAACAGCTTCATCAGGAAGAGCGTTTCAAACTCTTATCACCCTCACACTGAAAAAATTTTTTCGGCAATCTAGCCTAGCTGACTGAACGGCCAATTTCAGTGAATGGCCTCGAGTGGCAGAATAAAGGCAAGGATTCGAAGAAGGGTAGATCGATTGCTAAAAGGCCATGGACGATTTTAAAAGTAAGAACCAAGTCGGCACGTAGCCTGCGCAGTTCCAAGGTCTCGAGGCCAACGCGAAACAACGTAGTGGCGTAGGGAAAATTCCGCATGCCAGGTAATTTCTTAGTAAATTTGCGCTGGACTGATTCCAGTTTGTCAATGTCTCCCAACAACGTTGGTGACCACACTGGGGATGCATACTCTAAAAGCGGTCGCACGAAAACCTTGAAGGCCCAAACCTTAATTTTTGTATTACCAGAAATGAAACAGCGATCAACAATAACGAGTCTCTGAAATGCCCTGGACGCATTCCGAGTACAGTGTAAAGAAGGTTTCAAGTTTGAGGTCAAACAGACCCCCAGATCGTCGATTTCTGAAACAGAAGGTAATGATTGGTCCTTTAAGTGATATTCAAAGGGGCAAATTTTGCGTCCGACACTGAATATCTGTCATTTATTATAGAGAGTGGGAACAGCCAATCCACACTCCACCTTGAGACGTAATAGATCGAATCACTCAGTGAGCCGGTATCACTCTCTTGGTCAACAATGTGCGCAGCCAGTTTTAAGTCGTCAGCGAATTTGAATTGGTGTGACGTCAAAGAAGTAAGCATTAAATCGTTTAAATAGATTACGAAAAGAAGAGGTCCCAGCACGGAGCCCTGTGGTACCCCGCTCACCAAAGGTAAGGAGTGGGAGTAGGAGCTACCAATAATCACTCTCTGAGAACGATTACTAATAAAGGCCGAAAGCCAGCCCAGTAGGATTCCAGTAACCCCATGGCGTTCAAGCTTACAAAGCAATTTCACATGGACCACAGACTCTAATGCCTTACAAAAATCGAAATAAATTACATCCGTGGGAACTCCGGCATCCAGAGCACTTGTCCATTGATCAAGGCACGCTAGGGTCTGATAGGTAGACGATCTACCTGGCAAGAAACCGAATTAATCGTCTCGGATTAAGTTATTATCAAGAAGACATTTCAACAGGACAGACTTGACAATAGTTTCTATAACTTTACAGGGAACCACTGTCAATGCTATTGGTCGATAGTTGCGAGCGTCGGCTGCATCGCTCTTTTTAAAAATAGGGGTAACATTGGCTGTACGCCAAACTGATGGAAGCCTTTCAGACTTGAAGGAGAGATCAAAGATGAAAGCAAGAGGCAATTGATCACATCACCAATCTGTTTATAGAAGAAGGTGGAGTAGCCTTCAGGGCCAATGGCATGACTGGATTTTAAACCCCGTATAGTGCTCCTAACCAGCGATGCTGGAAATGATACACGATTACAACAGCCTTCTGGGATAGGCAAAAAGTTATCTGAATGGATGATTCCGTTCGATGGATGATAAGTTCGAAAAAGTATAATAATTGTAATAAATGTAATAATTGATCAATTTTACAGGAAATTCGAGCAACTATACTTTGGGAGCTTTCAAGCGATGTGGCAAATTTCATTTCAATCCGAACGTTCGTTAGGGCTCCACTCAGACTACAAAAGTGCAACTAACAACCCAACAACTATTCATTTTGCAACTTGGTGTCCTTTGTAGGCTACGCTTCGATCTCTCGCTCCGCCAAAAAGAGTTTGTTTTACGTTGAAAAGGGTCGCTGTAGTTACGCGGAAATCGCTCGCTTAATCCGCGCACTTCCATTAATTAGCAACACGAATAATTGACAACATTTTAAAACTTGCAGGTCTACTTTTAACGTGCGTCCAGCCAATGGAAGAAATTCAATTTTGAGATATATTTAAATTATGTCGCGCTACTAATAAATAAGCATTCTACTACGTAAAAATAAATAAATAAAAAAAGAGGAAAAAGCAGGAAGGACGGAAGAAACTAGGGGGGAAAATTAACTCATTTGGTAGCAAACAAACCACCAGATGCCTAAAACGACGCCAATGGAGCACGAGCGAAGCGAGCCAATGTAGCTTATAAAGAAGACAAAGAATATCTGTGTAATCTTTGTAATTCGTCTGTTAAGGGTGGCAGCACACCAAAATCGACAAAACGTTGTTGCAAGACGAAACGTCGCATCTGGTGGAGAGACCCCGCCAACAGACGAAACTAGAAGGAACTTCGCTTTGTTGTCGGGTGTCGCCTGAAAACGTCGCGTACGGTGTGTGGCACTCAGCTCATTTCTATGGTTTTGGAGACGTATACAGCATGCTGAGACCGATTTCGACAAAATGTCAGGTCGTGCGACGTTTTGTCGATTTTGTCCGGCCACCCTAAGGGCTCGTTTGCGCAGCGACTCGCCTTTGCATTCTCGCTGCTTGAACTCAATCGCGTTGGCAAAGGTGACATTGCCATGGTACAACGCCAAATGGATTAGCTAAATCCGACATCGTTTGAGTAAATACTTGCAGTCTTGTAATCCGTGCCAATAATATAAAGAATTCCTCATGACGAAGCAATTCTCCCAAACGCTTCTGAACTCGCGTTATTTGCTGTTTTCGTTGCGATGCGGCAGACATAAAACCGCCGCCATGTTGGAATTTGAGGTGATTTCTAGCTTTTAGCAGCGAGAATGCAAAAGCGATTGGTTGCGTAAACGTGCCCTAACGCTGTACCTCCGCAACTAAACAAGTTTCACTGGCGGACGTCGGGGTAGCTGAGGTAGCTCGGGCTTTTTTTTTATTGAAATTTCTTTCTAGTTATTGTTTTAAACGCATATGCAATACAAATTATAGGTTCAGAAATGGCTTAACAACAGCGTCCAAATGGCGAGACATAGTACTAAAAAGTAGGCGTCGGTGGTACTAGCGCACGTGCATCTAACTCATGTATGGAAAGCGTAGGCAGACAAAACCGCACGATGAGCGCAAATCCGTAGTTGCATTGTTCGTATACGCTGGCAGTGAAATGCCGGCATATCTGATTGGTAGGATTGTAGGATGCATATCGTTCCCACACGAAGTGCCCCCCCCCCCCACCGTTCTGATTGCGTACTGCTTGAGGTATTAATAATCACTACCAGATGTGAGCACGACGTATGATACATTCTGGTAGCGTGCGCTCGATCATACGACATTTGATTGCGCGCTCGTAACACGTGTCGTGCAGCTCGTACCACGGAACCAAAAATTGAAATCGAGAATTCTCTGAATGTTGTATAAAATGAGTGTTGCTTTTTTTTTTTATAGGAATGTTTAGCCTGTTATTTAAGGACATCGTTTGTAACAGACGGAAAATAAATTGCGACACAGCTATCGAATTCGGGAGACTTGAAGTATACCTTTATTGCACGCTTCACTTTCATAAACGGTAATTTATTTTCAGTCTTCTAGAAGATTACGTTGGTCACGTGACTGTCTCTCCAAATCTCTTTTCTCTCCCCCCCCCCCCCCACACCACCTCTTCCCGCCCCTTCCTCCCAGAGGGTCAGAATGCCCCGAGATTACAGTTACTGTCCTTTGACAATACCTTTCTGTATGGTGAGCGGCATTCCTTCAGGGCATGATGACTGCCTTCGCCTCAACCAAGTCCTTCCCAACTTTTCATTTCGTAATGAGGGGGCAGTGAGAAGAGACCTCAGTACAACGACAAGAGATTTGTTGCATAACCCTCGTGTTTATTTTTGAAAACCATAAGCCATGAATTATCATTCGAGTTACGTTAACATTTCGCGTTTAGTACCGCAGTCTAGCTGTACAAAAGTATTTTTTTTAGTGTAATTTGGGTACAAAACGACTCCCTCACCGTTGTATCGAGGTTCACAGAAGTCGCGTTTGGGTTTCTTGATCATACGTTTTTGTTGTGCCGCATCTATGGGAGGAGCTCTCACTATAGCGACAAAAAAAAAAGAGTAAAAACAAAACATCTCAACAGTGAAACGCGTAGGTTTTAAGCCAACTTGTGCTACCCGAAGATTTGATGGAGCGTGGGTGGAGGTTTTTAGATGAACGTCACTTTGAGCGTAGCACGGCAGTGAGTGGGAGGAAAACGCTAAGTCGTAGTAGCGAGGGGGCTGGCAGCTTTTCCTAAGTGCCAGAGGAGCACGGGAAGAGCAAAGTGGTAGACCCAAATTAAAGAGTTTGACCTCAAAATAGAGGACAGAGTATGACTGGCATCCTCGATACAACGTAATGGAACCTTCAAAAGGAACAAAGAAAAATAAGGCAAAACGGCACGTAGTTTATCCGCATCCAACATACTATATTTTACAGGAGCTACGACGCTTTTATAAGGCAACCATAAAAATTGTGGCAAATTGAAACACGCCGTCTTAGGAAAAACGATCTCTGCCCTGTGTGCCAGTAGTTGACATAGCGATTCTATACATCTAACTTGTCCATCTAGCTAAAGGTATTATTGCGAAAAACTACCACATCTCAAGCAACAACTTGCTCTAGAGGCGTTAAAAGTTGTAAAAAGATTTTGTTAAAAGTTGTAAAAATTTCAAAACGTTGAAACCTTTTACTCAGTTTCGTCGAAAACTACAAAAGGTGTAACTGGACAATAACTTTCTCCTTTCAGTCACTACATGTTCATTTTTTCCCCCTGACTGAAGGACCTTAGGGACATTTTAATCCTGAAATACGGGACCTAAAAAAAACCGGAACATTTAAGGACATTTTTTCCATCAAAATCTGGCCCACCAAATATTTTTAGGGGGGAGGTATCTACTCCCCTGCCTACGGTCCTGTCATCGTTGCATGTGGCATGTCTGTGGTATCTGCAAGGTGCACTTTAGTGTTCTATTATGTCAACACCGAGAAAAATGTGCAGGTTAATTTAAAAAAAATTTATTAAACAAACGCGTAAGCGTATAAAATAGGGTGTAAACCCTGAAAAGGCTTAATGCTCTAAACCTAATGCTCTTAATGCTCTAAAATAGCTTTCAAAAGGCCTTGTTCATACCTACGTTTTAAGCTATAAAACTTGAAAATCGGTTCATTGGTTCGATCTCCAGGTGAGGGTAACGTGTTCCACCAACAACAAGAAAATGTCCGTTGTGTGGAGCCCAAACGGTTCATTTGTTGTAATTAAAGTTTTAATGCAGCGAAATAGTTATGACACGACCCCAAATACCGAATTTCATTTCGTGATGTCAGTTCTGGGAAAAACTACAGGATTTCAAAGTCTGGCGTTTATCATGGAAGTTCATGCTGAGGCTTACATTACGTCTGATACCTCATCAACAAAGTATCCTTTTATGCATTATCGCAACCTTCTTGAACTGCGATTACAACCAATAAGATTGACAAGTCATAAATCCTCCCCCAAACCTCTCTCTCTCAGGCTCGGACTGGCCACGTGTTGTGTCATGGCACAGGTGCCCTTTGACTGTCATACATGAGCTTATTTTCCTCCCTGAAGAAAATGAATGCACCATTTCGATTCCTGTCCGGCTGGTAACCAATATACCTTTCCCCGCTCTTCCTTCTGTTTTTCAATTTTTTCGAGCCCCCCATCCCCCCCCCCCCCTCCACGAATAAAGTTCATCCAAACTGTAAAAATAAACTAAAAAAAAAAGACATTCCCCGAAATACAAAATCTGTTTTAAATCATGTATTTCGAAGTTTGAATTGACAGTAGAAGAGCGAAAATCGGTAGCTTTCCCAGACTCCGCTAGCTGAAGGTGGACGAGTTGACTAGAAGTAAGTTGGATAAGTCGGTACTTATTAGGGCACCCGCGCACACGGCAACCAGGTCGCTGCGGCCAACGAGAATGCTTACGGTATATGTAGCAACGCGCAATTGGCCGCCGCGGCCACTGGGATCCCAGGACCACAGGGTGACAATACTTGCTCCGTGTTCATTTTTCACTACGTAATCGAGAATTATCAATGACAAACGGACTTGGCTGCGCTATACCTCACCGTGTTTTTTGGCCGCAACGACCATTGGATGCACGACCTGGTTGCCCAGTGCGCGGGAGCCCTTATTGTAACCTTGCTAAGTACCCGGACGTGGATTGTGAGTGGTCTTCTGGTGTCTGACGGTAAATTCCAAAGAACGTGCAACGAGCTCGGCCAAACAGTAGGCTAACAACAGGTCACATATCATAGAAATAGAAATAGACGACGCACGAGGCATCCACCCACCCAAACGGCAGATGTTAAGTGGAAGAAACCACCATCAGAAGAGTTGTTTTTTGCCGCATGAGGGAGGAAACCGGAGTACGCGGAGGAAACCCTCGCGCAACGGGCGGGAAACAACTGAAGAAAAACCCGTACATGTACACTTCCCATCACCAGGATCGAACCCGGGTCTGTAAGAAGCCAGAGATGTATACTGGGACCAAGACACCTATAAAACAAGGAATGATAGGAAAAAAAGGACGAATATACTTCTTGACCTTTTGGAGGCTAAAAGTTAAGCTTGACGTCTCACGCTACGTTCATGACGTCATAAACGCTGGTGGGTTGGAGAAGGGAACGTTCAAGTGGATACGCCATCAAGAAATTGGCCATTTTCACCCCATCGCCCCCCTCGTCATCAATCGTCAGGGATTGCTTTACCCCCATTCCAGTATTACGTCATTCCTAACATTATCCCCCACCCCCGCTGGAGGAGGTATTTTCTCTGTATAGGCTATCCCCAGTTTTCTGATTGGGGAACTGGTGCTTACGTCATCAACTGGCTACCCCCCCCCCTCCACCATCCCTCGTCAGAAACTCAACTATCCCCCTCGTTCTTGATGACGTATTACTTGAACGTTCCCAAAGAAGACGCGTCACTCTACAAGATGGCTTACTGGGAAGCCCCCAACACCCCCCCGCCCGCCCCCACCCTACAACCTACGGGAACTCATCGCCGTAAATTCACTGCCGGTGAAATTTCAGGTACTTGATGTACCCATCTGAAAAATTTCTAGGCCGCGTTTTCTCCATTCGCTATTTGACCAGCAGTGCCGCAACTATCTTTTTCCAAGGAGGGGTGCAAGGGTCCTTCCTTTACAAGTGCGCAATTTTGGGGTACGTTTTGGTAAAATTCATAACATAACCATTACATTCTGGTTGGATGTGTATTCTTCAATTTTTTTTCGCAACATGGCCAGGATTCGGTATAAATAATCCCATTTTCGTTTCCAGTTCACTGGGGGGAGAGGAACAAGACATTTTTGAGGGTGTTGAAGGGGGGGGGGTCATCGAATAATCATATTTTCATGTCATTTTCATTTCAACCCCCCCCCCCCCCACACCATAAAAATGACCGGGGTAATCTTACCATCTTGAAAACACCCGTCTTGCCGACCCTTCTTAAACAAGAGTTGGGAAGAGAGTAGTGGGAGTTTTTTTTTTTT
>JAHWFP010233401.1:0-10167 GCA_023313725.1 Lithobius niger | reverse complement strand
AACCTTGTTTATGCTTGGCCAAGCAAAACATTGTATAAGCTGGGCCAGGAAAAACATTGTTTGGTTGGGCCACGAAAAACCTTGTAGCCTATAAGCTTGGCCAAGAAAAACATTGTATAAGCTGGGCCAGGAAAGACGTTGTTTAGTTGGGCCACGAAATACCTTGTAGCCTATTAAGCTTGGCCAAGAAAAACACAGTATAAGCTGGGTAAGAAACACTTTGTATGATAGACTTCGCGAAAATGTGGGCCATGAACTCCACCTTGAGCGTTTCCATTCTCAACAAGAGTGAACTCTCATCCAGTGCCGATTTCTTCTTCTTCCCTCTTTCCGTCCATCATATTTGTGTTCGTGCTTAGTCGTGACTCGGGCTGCCCACTTAATGGCGGACGCGCGGCTCAAGCTTACCCCAGCCGCCCGCCTGACCATCGAAAGCTACTGGACGGCGCGTGCTCTGCAACACGATGTCTGAACGAGAGGAACTACTGGAAATCGCATGTTCTTTTCGCTCAAGCGGTTGGGCCTGAATGAGCTGAAGAAATAAACGTGAATTCGGGAATACAAGATGCCAATAAAGTTGGTGAACACTGAGTAGGGATAACGGATGTGGGAAGGTGTTCACAACTGAAGTAGAGAGGGAGTGCGTGACGGAGCGTCGGGGGAATGAAGTGGGACTTCGATATCGAAAGCATCGGAAAGACTAAATATTTGAGATGTGCACCGCAACAGAGATCGTAGCGGGTTTTAGGGGGTTGTACGCAAATCAGGGTTCGTACACGGCCTTGACGTCCTTGAAAAGCCTTAAATTCGAAAACCGAAAATTCAAGGCTTGAAAAAAAACCTTGAAAATTGGAATTTTTGTTGCTTGAGCCTTAAAACCACCTTTGAGTATCGTGAGTGGATTTTGTTTGGAATGGGGTTTTAATGTCATAACAGTAATGTTAATTTACAGACACATAAATCCCTCCGTTCTGGCCGCTTTACTCTGCGTCACATACGCTAAAATATAGTTCAAACGACCGCAGCGCATTGCTCTACGACACTAGTCAAACTCATTTCGGGGCCGCTGCAACGTAACACATCGTACGACCAAGTCGCAAACATGAGCGAAGGATTAATTATCCTTCCTCCAGGGCCGCGGCTTGCCAGCGATGTGGCGGGAGTTAAATACCGCTCGGACCGAGCCGTTTAAAACAAGCCTAATAACATTTCACGCGCCACTACTGACATCTGCGTTGTACCCTTAGACCAGCAAATGAAAGGTAAATCAGTTTATATAAAACTATTTCCGGTAATGTATCGAGTGAAACTGTTAAAATATACCGGAGGGAGTTATGTGCCTTTAAGTGTAAAAAATCAAATGAATTAATAATATAATATATAGAGACGATGCTCGAGGCATCCACCCACCCAAATTCCCCGGCGGCAGACGTTAAGTGGAAGAAGTACCACCATTATTACAGTTGTTTTTTGCCGCATGAGGCAAGAAACCGGAGTACCCGGAAGAAACCCTCGTGCAACGGGCGGGAAACAACCGGAGAAAAACCCGTACATATACACTTCTCATCGCCAGGATCGAACCCGGGTCTGTACGAAGCCAGAGATGTACACTGGGACCAGGACGCCTATCGAATCTGATGGCCCAGTGCTCGCAGCTACCCGTGCAATAGAAAGAGCTTTTCAGCTGAAACCATTTCTTCTGAGAGCACTGCTTCACTCGGATTAGACAGGAGGCAGAAAACAGAGAGAGAGAGAGGTGCGGTGCAGTGCAAGCAATTTTTGTCAGAAGGGGCAGCTGGGCAAGTGCTGTTCCACTTGCTGTTAGATGCAGTATTTCTCCTTCCTCCTTTTCCATTTGTGGGAGGGGCGACATAGTGTTCGTCATTGTTTACGATGGCTTAGCTTCCTACTGCAAACTGACAACAAAATGGCCCTAACAATGTCAGCTGGTAAAATACTGAAATTAAAATGTAGCCTAATTATGACGGTCTACAGTGCAAAGATCCTTGAAAAAGGCTTGAAAATAGTTTCGTCTGTAATGTACGTCATGAAAGAAAGGTAATTCACGAAAAGTGACAAGTTTCGGATAAAGGGGAAGTAGGCAGGGGCGTAGTAAGAGGGGGGGGGAGGGGGGCAAATAGCTTGGACCTCACCTGACAGGGGCCTATCCTCGCATCATTGAAGGAACAGTAAAGCCGAATGTTTCGAGGTTGACGAATTTTTTTAAATGGCGATTAAAGCTCACTGATTAGTTCTTATCGCAAATCTCGTAGCTAAAAACGTTAAAGTAGTAATAATAATAATTGGCGGAGCGAGCGGGCAAGCGTAGTTTATAACGGACACCAAATTGCAAAATGTTGGTTGGTTGGTCCGTTGGTCTTTAGGGGGCTCCTTGAGGCTGGAGGCCGGTAGCATTCTGCCATCCTTACCACTCTGTAGCTACACCACTGTAAGTCCACATCCTTCGATATACCAACAAACATGCGTTAACATTTTAAACCTTTACCCAACCTCAATTTGGTCAGTGTTTATTTCTCGTTTGTTCTTGGTTTATTAAGGTTAAAATCACGAAAATTGCGGCAGTACACATTTTTTTCAGGCCCATCCATATCCTTCACATCTACTGGAGGCTAGTTCTGATAAGTATAGTCGTTAGAATTTTATTTTCAATTTACGTCAATAGTTGACGTTCCTGTGCCATCAAAATGGGTCCATTTTTTTTTAAATTAGGAAATGTTAAAATTTAGTAGTGTAATGAAGGGAAATTAAACAAGGGAAATAAAAACGGGAAAAAATGTTTTACACAGGGAAAACAAAGGGAAATTTGTCTTTACTCGGGGAAATTCTGTAAGTGAGGAGTGGAAGCACTGAAGCGATCCCTCGGATTAAAGAAACCTACAGACA
This sequence comes from Lithobius niger, assembly GCA_023313725.1. Classification (NCBI taxonomy): domain Eukaryota; kingdom Metazoa; phylum Arthropoda; class Chilopoda; order Lithobiomorpha; family Lithobiidae; genus Lithobius; species Lithobius niger. Next base: position 7,263 of record JAHWFP010233401.1, on the reverse strand, counting down.
AAGGAATTAAGATGATGGCCGCTTGCACAAAATAATTCTCGTAATACACAAAAGTAAGGGTTGTGTTGCTAAATGAGGCCTCAGTATTAGCATGGAACGTTCAACATTATTGTGTGCGCGGCTTATCTTGAGTCCTTTGGGTATAATTTTATGATCGGCTACGTCTTCCTGAAGGGGCCGGCTTTAATCGACGGCCGCCATTGTTTTTGTAACTTTTTTGGATATCAACAAGGCACTCTGCTACCAAAAACATACAATCGATTATTTGTGGTCTCTCTGGGGCGACCTCAAGATACGCCGCGGACGCTATAAGCACTCTGCCTTATTACCTTAACTTATGGATACCTTATTACCTTAACTTCACTCTGCCTTATTTACCTTAACTTAACTACTACTGTTTTTGGGACTGGTGTTAGTGGCTGCACAGCCCTTCCAATTCCCCTCCACCTTCTGTGGAAAACTCTATTATTATTATTATTATTATTATTATTATTATGGTACACGGCACCTTAACTTGAAAACAACCCAAGCAAAGTTATTTCAGCTCATAATACTTTTTTTTAGGTTCATCATTAGGGCGTGTTTGCGCAGCGACTCGCCTTTGCATTCTCGCAGCTAGAATTCAATCGCGATGGCAAAGGTGACATTACCATGGTAACAACGCTAAATGGATTAGCTAAATCCGACATCGTTTGAGTAAATACTTGCAGTCTTATAATCCGTGCCAATAATATAAAGAATTCCTCATGACGAAACAATTTTCCCAAACGCTTCTGAACTCACGTTATTTGCTGTTTTCGTTGCGAGGCGGCAGACATAAAACCGCCGCCATGTTGGAATTTAAGGTGATTTCTAGCTTATAGCTGAGAGAATGCAAAAGCGAGCGGTTGCGTAAACGTGCCCTTACGCTAAAAAAAAAAACGACTAATGAGTTAGAACGGCAAAGTTAACCAAAGAAGTGATCGTTTCGGCTTGGATGAATGTTTCGTCATCTGTGCTGTGAATGTATAATCATTCGATTCGAGCGATGGATGTGTATTATAATATTAACTTTCTAGCTACGTCCGTTTCGTTTTATGTTTACCCCTTTCTCTACTAATATTAAAAGAAATTAAAAAACAGCGTTGGGTTATTAGCAAACGGGAACACTGCTCAGACGCGGATCCAGATGGGCAGTCTTTAATAAATAGAATCAGCATTATACGAGCTGATGATGCTATTTTTAAAAGTTATAGCTTCACTGACAGCGTGCGTTAGTGATGCAGTTAGTTAGTTATTTTAGTTAATTCTGTACCATAATGTTTTCAAAATATTTCCGAATTTTCCATGCAAGACGAGAAAAGCAGAAAATAAAAAAAAATAAAAAACTGGAAGAAAAATCCATGCGCAGTAAGATATAAGATAAAAAATAAGATAATATTTATTTGCCACCAAAAGCAAAACGCCAAGAAAGGGTCGAAATCAAGCTACCACTAACATCTTACCGGAAAATTATATACGATAGGCTAAAAGGTAAAAGAATGCAATATCAAAGATATTTTGACTAAACGATAAGATTTTTGGATATGTTTTGCAGTATAGGCTACAAGTGGAGTGAATTCAGGGACCAACCTCTGGGCGTTGCAAATGTGACTTTAAACAGCCACCATTAAGAAGTTGCCTGAATACATCCACTGATGGGGCCATAACAATGTTTTCGGCGAGAGAGTTCCAAACTGGAGCAATAGGAATACTAAAAAAAAAAGACTTCCTACAGTTTAATTTGAAACTGTGAGACTATAGAGCAGTGACACGACGTAGTATTATTGTATATAACTCTATGCTGGAGCCTTAATGGGTTAGCTGCAAGGGGCACTGCAGAGAGAAACAGAAGGGCGTCATACTGAAGCCGAAGCTGTGAAGAGTGATTTCTTAGACCTAAAACGCGCGATTTTTGTTGTTGGAGAAAACAACGTTATTTTAAGCCTAAGAATTCCGCTGTTCCGTTGTTTTGCCCTCCATTTTTATGTAGTGCACCTTGTAGTTATGCCCTCCAAAACCCATACTGGTGCCAATCTGGTGCCAATATGGCGGCAAATGTCACTGCTCTATGTCCCCGAGTTCTATAGAATCGGTTCTTATCTCAAAAAAAGGAAGCACAACTGGCAGTTGGCCATGAATTATTTTGTAAGTCAAAATCAGGTCTGCTTTCAGCCTGCGAAGCTCGAGAGAGTCCAGCTTTAGGAATTCTAAACGTTGAATATAGGATTTCCCATACATTCCATGCAGGCATGCATTTGGTAAATCGTCTCTGGACTGCTTCAATTTTGTCAATGTCCTTCCAAAGCTTGGGCTACCAGACCTGACATGCATATTCAACGGTTGGGCGAACGTAAACCGTGTATGCTCGGCGGATGGTATGTAAGTTTCCAGATGTAAAACAACGGCGCACAATGGCAGACCTGCGGTGTACTACCATTGAAATAGGATTGCAATGGGTGGATGTTTTGAGGTCTGAGTTAAACCATGCTCCAAGGTCTAATTGTAGTTATACGTAATTTAATGTTTTTGTAGCTAAAACGTAATTTGGAGGGGTTGTTACATTGCCAACTTGAAAGCAGATGCATTTATGTGCAGGTTATCCGAAGTTTCCGACCACGTTCTAATAAGGTTTATTTCATGCTGGAGAGAGTATGCGTTAGAGACCTCAAATTATAATCAAAGTAGGCCTACAGTTTCGCCTAGAATTCTTTTGTAAACAGACATTGATGGCTTAAAGTAAGAATCTGATTTTTATGACGAGTAAAATGAAAAAAAAAAGCTTTGTTGAAGTCTTCAAATACTCCAAAATCCTTTAAAAAACCTCTGTCACCTTCAAGGTCCGCCTCCCCCCCGCCCCCCCCCCCCCCCCCCGAGCCAATCTACCCAACGAAACCTGGAGAAGGAACCACTGTTGACAAATATCATGTGTTCAAGCTCTAGCTGAGCTGAAATCGCCCCTCCTAAAATTTCATCCTGGGGATCCGCTATTGACACGGCTCAGTCCGACCCTGTTTTTCATTAAAATTGAAACTACGAAATTAATTTTTTTTTGTATCTGTTAACACTGCTGTTTAACCGTAAAGTGTGTTGGGGGAGGGGGGGGGGGGAGAAGAGTGGCAACAAGGCGATATGAAGGGTGTCCCCCAACTATAACCAATCCCGAAGCTAGCTATCTTCGGCCGCGTTGAACGACGGATGGCAGGGGGGAAGTAATTCGACGCTTAATTCGGACAGTAAATAATAGTTGGACCTGCAGGTTGGTTAGATTTTTAGTGCTTGGGGGTGCGCAGACGAGGAGCCACGTAGCCCCGCCCGACCTCTCGAACGCTTATTCTCCCGCCCACCCCCCTCCTCGTCATCCCCTCTATGATAAGATCGTGGTTTTTGGGACCGGAGGCGGATTAAGAAGTGGCCATGGCTGTGAGAGATCGACGGCCAATATGAAGAAGTCACGCCAATGCTCTTTTGTATAGTGAGTTGCAAGGTGACTGAACGTCACTACAAAGTTTGAAGTCGAGAGTGACTGGGCGTTATCGATGAACATGGTATCTTTCTTGAATGGTTTCATGACGCCCTGCACCTGCTGTCGCATCGTGTCTTTGACTAATAGTACACCTGTCGCAAGGGAATTTTGAAACTGCTCGAATTTGTAATCGTCAGTGCCAGGTTTTGACGCCTTATGGATATTGAATTTGACAGTCTAAACTAAGGGTTTCTTCTGCTGTACGGCGACAGTCTGGAACACGACTGAATTTGAAGTACGAACTTAGGGTTTGTTTCACAGTTTGGATACTGAAACAGACTGAATTTCCAATCAAAACTTAGGGATTGTGTCACTGTATGGAAATTGAAATATACTGAATATGTCGTCTTAACTGGGTTTGTGACGCTGCACAGACTTGTAACAACCGGATCTGCATCTTATACCGATTTCACATAGGTAAATTCAAGCGGCCAGTGCCAATAGGGGCCACTGCTGGTCCAACCGGCCCGCTTTCGCGTTGTTTAATTCCACGGCTCGCTGATCACGATTTAAAGCACCGCCACGTGTCGGTTTGTGTTACTTGACACGTTCCACTTTCTTCCTCTATACACTGCAGCACCATTTATAAACCATTCTGATTTAAGCGGCGCCGTCCGGCTCCGTACCGAATTTGATTTCGCGTTGCTAAATAAAGTAATCTTGGCCGCGCCTGGCTGCCCGATATCGCATTGATTAACAAAACGGTGCCCAGCCCTCCTTGGCACGGCCAGGGCCACTTGAATTACCAATGCGAAATCGGTATTAATTATGCATAGGGCCTTTATTAAAGTCGGGTTTTCTAGCGCTTGCTCGCAAAGGAATGTACAAAGAAATATCTTTTAACACAGCAGGCAAGCCACGTGACTCCTTAATTATTGAGTAAACATTTGGTACGCCCTCGTACACCCTGGAAGCAAGCTGTAAAGGTTAAAGACATTACTGTCACTAGATGGCGCCGTTGTAGAATATCAAGAAAATACCATGGCGCCATCTAGCGACAGCAATATCGTTTACTTTTATAGCTTGATCCCAGGTTCACGAAGACGTACCAAATTTGTACTCCATAATTAAGGAGGCCCGTGGCTTGTTTGTTGTGTTGCTAGGTATTGTTTTGTGCATTCCTTTGCTTGCTGCGAGCAAGCGCTGGATAGAACTCGATGGCACTAAACCATGCGCAATGGCTGTTTGCCGTGGCGTCACCATGAGTTAGCCAATGACGGACGAGAACAACGGCTGTTTGGCCTTCTGATTGGACTAGCCCGGTCACGTGACATGCACGTCACAGCAAACAGCCATGGCGCGTGGTATAGATGCTGCAGACTTTCATTTGGCGGCAACCCGATTTTAAATTATACCAAATTCAAAGCAATATTATTTTTGCTTGGTTTATTAGTCCTTAGGCTAACCTTTCTGGCGTTGACATTCAACCTGAATCAATGCGATAACTCTCATTGGGCACTTTCATGAACTCCTCGAACAACTCACCGCTGAAGCCCTTACGAACTACATTGAGGATGTGGGTCTTCAGCGCCGAGTTGGTCGATGAGTGTATGAAAGGACCCATTGATGCATACACAACGGATAGGAATGAGCTAAATTCTGAGGATATGTCTGGTGATAAATGATGACATATGCTCAGAATTTAGCTCATCCCTATCCGTTGTGTATGCATCAATGGGTCCTTTCATACACTCATCGACCAACTCGGCGCTGAAGCCCCCACCTCCTCAAAGTAGTTCGTAAGGGCTTCAGCGGTGAGTTGTTCGAGGAGTTCATGAAAGTGCCCAATGAGAGTTATCGCATTGATCCAGGTTGAATGTCAACGCCAGAAAAAGTTAGCCTAAGGACTAATGAACCAAGCAAAAATAACATTGCTTTGAATTTGGTATAATTTCACGATCTCGGTCTTCCTTTAACAACGGAACACGACGATATTGCAACAATGGTTTAGGACTGAGATGCAAAAGGAGGAGTGATATCGGATATCACGCCTGCTCTTGGATATCACGCCTGCTTATGAAATTAAGAACATCACGCTTGCTACAGATGTTAAAAAGGACGTTACAGTCTCGATTAAAATTAAGAACAGCACCGTAAAGAGTTTGTTTTCCTTAAGCGAGAAAAAATGATTTCGTTTTGTTATTTATTTTTTTTCTTGTAGCACGAAAACATTATGACACTGTACTGTAAAGGTTATTTACGATTCAGTACAGTGTAAACTCAATGCCGAATAGCCTCTTCGAACAACTTCTCCTAAGAAAAATTTAAGAGAAGTTGTCTGACGAGGCTGCTCGTCGTTGAGTTTCCGCGATATGAACGGTGATGGGGTACTTCGGAATCGAGTTACGATCAATAAACAAGAGCACAGAACCCTTCACTTTCTTTCTTTCTTTATTTTATTAGAGCATACAGACCCGAAGTCATGAGCTCAATGTAAAATTACAACTAAATCAGGTGGTAAACCAACAAAACCATATAACATGAGTTAAACATTTTAAAACAAATAAAACTTACTGAAGACATTATGCAAAGAACCCTTCACTAAGCAAGGAATAACAATGCTGTCAACAATGACATCTTTGTCGCATTGTCGACCTTTTTCAGCAAAAGACGTCAGCACGATTCATCCGTAGTTGTGTGCGTGCTGTACTATTGTTGTCGGACTGAGATCATGGCATTGGGTGATAAATAGGTTATCAGCCACTTCCTCGGTGAGATACAACAATGGCTCGGCCCTGCGGGCCTCGACATTGTTATATCTCACTCCTCGGAAAGGTGGCAGATAACCTATACCTAAAAGGGAGATACGAATAATAATCCCACAATACGAATCACACTAGTTGTAGAGAGTTTGTTTACGTTTACCGATATCCGATATCGAGCTGCCCATATGAACACCCGATTATACCTCCAAATTTCAACAATGATTGTAATACTCAGACCGAAGACTGTGCAGTTGATACTATCTTTTGTTTTCAACAATGAAATACTGTTACGTCGACGTTTTGTGAGCAATCTATTGTAACCCCACGCACTGGACGAATGTTTGGCTTGAATTTTTGCCTTCATCTTCACTTCCCTCCTGATCCTCCCGACCGACCCACTCCCGCATGCGATCGCCATTTTCGGATGCCTTTTTCGGCCTTTTATTTAGAATATTTTCCCTTAACCCCAACTTAACTTCAACCCAGATTTAACGCATGCAAGCGTAAGCTGCGTCCCGACTCCATTAAAGCATACGTTTTCTATTAATTACCATTAAACAATTAAATTCTATTTAACTTCTTAAATCGAAAACAAGCCGAACGTTCATACGTCCTGAATCCTTTTGTGACCCGAATGCGCTATTCAGGCGAGCCCAATAAATCGATAATCTGAACCATTTTTTGGGTAACATCATTTCATCCTAGGTTATAGAAGCTTTGAGCGTTAGGATTTATATCGAAATTTTATCCCAATTTTGGCTATCAACCTCCTAAAACTCCCACATTCCCCATTTGTCCCGTCAGTCATGTTGTGAGCAGCGTTAGGTAAACCCGGGGCCAGTGGGATCTGTCACATAGGACGATACACCGCGTTTACCGGACAAGCATGCAGTTGCGGCGTAGCCACAATCTGTGTGATATTTTCTCTTTGAGACTACGGGATATAAGAATAAGAAAGAGTGAGAGCCAGTATCTTGCACAATTAAAAAAGGCACTACGTTTCGGGAAGTCAAC
>JAHWFP010233399.1:0-18933 GCA_023313725.1 Lithobius niger | reverse complement strand
TTCCTTGGCTGTTCTTTGGTTACTGTTCCTTACTTCCTTGGCTGTTCCTTGGTTACTGTTCCTTACTTCCTTGGCTGTTCCTTGGTTACTGTTCCTTTGTTATAAAATGCTTAACCGTTCTCTGCTCATTTGTTATAAACTGTTGGTTCATCGATTATAAACTGTTCCTTATCTAATTGGTTATAAACTTGAATTGTTCTTCGGTTGATTGGTATAAACTGTTGGTTCTGCACTGAATGAGCGAGCAAATTGAGGGAAATTCAGTGCTCATCTGCATAGTTAACAATGAGTGCAGCCTAACAACATGGTATATGCCAACGTATTACGAATTAGAAAACAAACATGCTCTCGACTGATGTTTAAGGTAAGGTTTAACTGAACTGAAATCAAAACAGGAAAGAAATAGAATAAACCTTCCTGTAAGGTTTCAGATACCACAATGTTGCTGCGGTGTTTAGTTCACGTCAAACCGTATTGCTGTATTAAACCATTAACAACGTAGACAAAATTAAATCACTGCAACTGCCCGAAAAGCACCGGTCATTAAAAAGGGGGAAGAAACGGTTTCTTAATATTCTATCGTGTTGGTTTTTAATACAGCGTAGATCGAATTACAGCCCAACTTGAAAAAAATATATAACAGAGAAAGAATAATATATGGCTCTGTGTAATCGTGTTTAGATTAACGAGTAATGTGTTTTGATATGGGTAAAATCATAAGCTAGAATGCATAGACATTAGTAGGATGTAGGAGTGCCCATGCTGATACCTACCGCTTCAGATTCCATCCCTTGTCACAAAATGTCACGTTGCAACTCCTGTTCCCCATTGCCGCAAGCCTTCTCCCTTAAGACACACACGTCACTTAACTTTTCCCCTTCTTCCCGCGTTGTGGTGCAAGTGTAAGGGCGCGTTTAAGCAGCGACTCGCCTTTGCATTCTCGCAGCTAGAACTCAACCGCGATGGCAAAGGTGACATTGCCATGGTAACAACGCTAAATGGATTAGCTAAATCCGACATCGTTTGAGTAAATACTTGCAGTCTTAATATCCGTGCCAATAATATAAAGAATTCCTCATGACGAAACAATTTTCCCAAACGCTTCTGAACTCACGTTATTTGCTGTTTTCGTTGCGAAGTGGCAGACATAAAACCGCTGCCATGTTGGAATTTGAAGTGATTTCTAGCTTCTAGCTGCGAGAATGCAAAAGCGAGTGGTTGCGTAAACGTGCCCTAAGCATCATAGAAGAACGTTTGCCTGCAACTCCGTTTAAATCTACCTCTTGGCATGTGATGTCTAGTCAGAAGCAAGCTGAGTGTGGAGTAAACTGTGTTCCACATAGAGACTCTAATTCAGTTATCCCGGGAGTAGTGATCACGAGATCACTATAAATTGGTGCCTGAACAGGGACTCGAACCCTAGATCGTTAAGTTAAAAACCTAATGGTCCAAGGTTTGAGTCCCTCTTCGGATGACAATATGTGGTGGTCTCACGATCACTAATCCCGGGACAACTCAGTGTAAGTCCCTGTGTAGTTCTTGAACACAGTTTATTCAACGCTCAGCTTGCTTCCGACCAGAAAACAAATGCCAAAAGTAGATTTACACGGAATTGTAGACAGACCTTCTTCCATGATGCTTACATCACTTGCACCACAACGCGGGAAGAAGGGAAGAAGTCATGTGACGTGTGTACCTTAAGGGAGAAAGCTTGGGGGAAGTGTGGGACGGGGGTTGCGACGTGGCAGTCTAGGAGAGAAGCTGTGGTTTTCGTTTCCTGGTTGCAGGCTAGTTGATTCATCATCACCAGAATCTCATTTTATAACAGCAACGCTAAAAGAAGTCATCTTTCCGGCATGCACATCAACTGGCGTTGAGCCAGGAGTTAAAACACACGATTTCTACCCCAGTCAGACTTGGCTTGAAGAAGCCATCTTCTTCCTTGCTTCCAGTTCGTTCAACACTGTTGCAATCGTAGCATGAGTGATATATTTTTCACTTATTTATTACACATATTCCACATATTCCACATATTCCACACATATTCCACATATTTTTAACGTGGAATAGCGAAGAAAATAGTTCCGACCAGTCGTTCCATGAAGTCACGATGCAGAATGAGAGATAGACCATGCGGTAACATTATCATGAACAATCCATCGAGCTACACGGACTCTCCTTTACGTAAAATTGAAAGGAAGCTATCTTGGAATTAAAGAGTGTTAAATAAACTCCGTCCACACATACCCACACTCGCCTACTATTTTGTCCTCAATTGTTCAGTACTATGCTTCAATCAAGTCGTCGCCTTTCCGTTCATACCCTATTGATGATACATATAACTCTAATTTTATTTTACCGGTTTCAGACACGTAGACACCACGCACACACCAATCGTTAGCTTATTTACCGTGTTCAAAATTTAAAACGGTATACAAACATTTTAATACCGCAGTAAGGTTTCACGTGGACTAAACACTACAGCATCAATGTGGCATCTGAAACCCTACAGGAACTCAGTCTTGATCGTTTCCTGTTTTGACTTCAGTTCAGTTAAACCTTACCCATAACATTCAACAAGTACGCGTTTATTTTCTAATCATTTATGATTTCAGTGAAAGAGCGTTGGCCGAGCAGAATTACACCCAAAGCTTTAGGTCAATGCACATACAATGCTGAACCTGTGTTTATTTCTTTAGTCTACAACTAAAAAAATAACACATTTTGAGCCCCCATCTCGCGAAGTCTATTGGAAATTATATACATACGCAAACTAAAGGACGATGGCGTAAATAAATATTTTCTGGGGGTGGGGTAAATTTTTACACTCCCCTTTACGCCCCCTGCTAGAAAACGTACGACCACTTTATTTTTATTTTACCAGTTTTCTTGCTGTACGAAAAGAGCGCTTCATCAAACAGTCAGTCCCTGAGTGTACGTTTGTATAGGCCTATACTGGATTTAGCTTTGTCGGAGTGCTCTGTGGAAGGGTAAGACAATGAGTAGAGCACAAACATCAGTAAACGCTTTTCATTCGGCACACAGGATATAATATATCATAGGCTTCCAGAAAGCTAAATCCATTCCGGAGATGAAGGCAAACTTTGAGGAAATTTATTGAGCAGAACTGTTGAAAAATCCGTACCGGTTGTAAACTTATTGTCTGTTCACTGTACCATCAACTTAAAACGATTCAGTTCTGCCTCTCTGTATTTTTGCTGAACCCAAAAGAAAAACGGTAAACATGGGCGTATCCAAGACAACTTATTTAGAGGGGGCAGGGGTATAGTGAAGCTGAAATTCCGACTGGTTTCGTGTAGTCGTCCCACCTTCCGTTTTCCAACTAAATCACTTGGCCTTGCATTTGAATCACTGACACTGGCTTGACTGACAAGCGAGGCGTATTGGGCTAATTTTACCCTCTATTCCAACGAATGACAGTTTACACTGCCCAACTTGAACAATTCTTGTATAATAATAAATAATAATAAAAATAATAACTATTTATTGTCAGTAAATACAATTGGAGTCAAAAGGGCAGGCCACTTACAATCTCCAGAGTTAAAAAAAAAATACCAAAATACTAAAAACTAATACAGTTTTAAAAGCAAACAAACCTGGTACAAATATACCATATCCAAAAAGATAAAAAGGTAAAACACACAAGACTAAAAACTAAATTACCCAAACCACAAAGATTAACAAGAAAAGTTAAGCTAGTTTCCTAGGCAGGAAGTTAGTGAGGTTCACCCTTTTAAGGCGGGATTTGAAACTATCAATGCAATTAGCCTCCACCACATGCACAGGAAGGGAATTCCAACATGCCACTACACGATTACAAAAGAAAAATTTTCTCGTGTTGGATCTGCACGTGCCAACGAGTTTCCAGGGGTGACCCCTGGTACGATCTGTGGAACGGCGTTCAAAAAAAATGGTATAATCTATACCTAAAAGACCCCGGATTAATAGAAAAGTAAAACACAGGTCGGCATGTAGTCTCCGCAAATCGAGCCTCTCAGGGTTGAAGATAGCCAAGCGCTCAATGTAGGGTTTGTCCGAGAGCCCACTTAAATATTTGGTAAACCTCCGTTGGACTGATTCGAGGAGGTCAATGTTTTTCAATAGGTGTGGCGACCACACTGGGCTGGTATATTCCAGTAAGAGACGTACATAAACTTTAAAAGCCATCACCAAGTTAACTGGATCCCTAGAGCGAATGAATTTGCGGATGATGGCAGATCTCTGGCGTGCTAAATGGACAATCTTGTTACAATGCAAAGTAAAATTGAAGTCACTAGACATACAAACTCCAAGATCTTTAATGTTGTCGACACACTGTAAAGGGTCTGTACCACCAAGTTTGTAATCGTACAAAAAATTTTGTCTCCCCAGATGGAGGACTTTGCACTTGTCAGGTGCCAGACCTAACTGCCAACGATCCGACCAGGCCTTAAGTTTGAACAGTTCGTCCTGAAGAATAGAGTGGCTAACAGGGTCGTAAACTTTACTGAACTGCTTGACATCGTCAGCAAATTTACAAAATTGGACATTTGCATCAAATGGTCGGAGATAATTAATATACAGTATAAACAACAGTGGGCCCAAGACAGAACCCTGTGGGACCCCACTGGACACATCCACAGGGCCAGATCGGACACCACTGAGTTCCACCCACTGGATTCTACCGATAAGAAACCGAGATAACCAATCAAGAAGTAAACCCGTAAAGCCAAAATTATTTTGTAATTTATTTAACAGCTTAGTGTGAGTAACAGACTCGAATGCCTTAGCATAATCCAAGTATATAATATCAACCGGGATCCCTGAGTCAATAGCCGAGGTCCACTCGTCCAGAATGCAAAGAAGTTGCGTAACCGTGGAGCGACCTGGCAAGAAACCGTGTTGGTCATTGGCCAACAAGTGTTGACTGCCCAGATGAAGTAACATTGTTTCTTTGACAATCATCTCGACCACTTTGCAGCAAACACAGGTAATCACAATTGGGCGATAGTTTGCCGGGTTGGATGAATGCCCCTTTTTAAAAACTGGGGAAATTCTGCCTTTTTTCCACAGCGAGGGCAATTTGCCTGAATTGAGGGAGAGGTCAGCAATCCAAGACAAGGGAATGCAAATTTCGTGCTTGACCTCTTTAGAAAAGTGCGCCGAGAAACCATCGGGCCCAACTGCAGTACTAGAATTTATATTTGAAAGAATAAGTAAAATTTTTTCAGCAGTTACAGTTGGACACTCACCACAAAGGATCCCATCGAAGGTAGGCTCCAGTGGACGGTTTTCACGATTATCCAAAGTAAAATTGGCTGCGAACTCCTTGCTTAAAATATTAGCTTTACTTAGAGCGTCTTCAACCAGGTCAAAATTTATTTTAAAGGGGGGGATGGATTTGCTTGAACCCAGTTTACGGTTCACAAAATTATGAAAATTAGACAAATTTCCCTTAGAAATTAATGCTTGTTCAAGTTTAATTTCATGATCCCGAACAACCCTAGAGTATTCAATCCTACAACAGTTGTAACGAGACAAGTTGGCTTCAGTACGTGCAGCCCTGTAGATTTTCCAAAGTTTAAGTTTACGTCTATTTAATTTAAGGATTGCTTTCGGGATATGTCGATTGTAATTATTGTTGGGATTTATGGTATTACATTGACGTTTAGAACAATTATCAATGCAACGACGTATTAAGTATAGAAAATGGGAGTACATAGTATCAACCTCGTTAATGGACAAAAATTCAGTGGCCCAGGATACGCCGCACAATGATCTAATGTCATCGAAATTGAGTCTTGCTTTCGGAACACCATTTACCCTAGAAGGAATGATGGAGCAGGATAACATGAAACCAACCATGCAATCGTCACTAAGACCCAGGTGTTCCAAGACCTCCACTGCAAACACGGTGCGATTTGTTTCGGCAAGTACCAAATCTAAAATATTTTTACCCCTAGTAGGGGATGGTACCAACTGTGTTAAACCTAAACCTGATACACAGTCAAGAAAAAATTGGCCATTTTGGTGTGAAGCCAAGGGGACACTCCAATCGACAAATGACATGTTGAAATCCCCCAACACAATAAATTCAAGAGCATGATTAGCAGAAAAATTAGTGATCTCCTGGCACATGTATGCTACTGCCACAGGGTCAAACTTATTTGGTAGATAGCCCAACACCAGGCGCGCTTTGGCCTGGGGCAGATCAAAACATAGCGATTCACTCTGGATGCCCAAGACCCACCACAGAGAATGATACACCCGTCCTAACCGCAACAAGGATACCGCTACCTCGACTGCTGCGGTCTCTACGGGTAACGGCGTAAGGGTGGCCGCCAGTAATAAGGTTGTCAGTATGTTCCCATGTAAGCCAGGTCTCTGTAACCAGGACAAGATCATAAAGTCTGGATGACAATAAAAAGTGAAACGCTTGTAAGTTAGCAAAAACACTCCTAGCATTTAAGAGTACACAATTCAAGGAACAAGACAAATCCAGGCAAGTCTTGACCCGATTAAGATGGTGAATCGACTTTGGGCGGACACCCTGGTTGATGGTAGTGGGTAGACACCCATTACAAGCCCCAATTTCCCTGGTAGGAAGGGTTAAAAACAGATGCAGAAATCTCGAGAGTGTATCTTAGAGAGTGTATCTGTGAGTGGTCGTCCATTTGTCTGTTGTGTTGCCTCGGATAGTCAGTTTCTTTGGAACTCATATTGGTTTATTGTCAACTGCTCTGCATCGTGCCTTACCTATCCCCGCCTTCGAAAACTACAAGCCAAACTCAACCAAAATTATTCAGTCTAGAGGCAGAGCGGAGTTTACTAATAGCTATTCTCTGTGTTAAGGGTACCAAACTGTCTCGAAATGGACGAGTTTGAATAAGTTTGGCTTGGTGGTCTTCAAAGGCACCCTGCTGACGCGAGAACGTCTTCTTGTGCTTCTGGGTGGCGTGTCTGCATGTGCTAAGCAGCGATGTTTCACCCTCACTCATCCACCCCTTACGGAATTAAAAAAAAGCCCTCTATCACATGTAGTGACAGATCGGTCGGCAAAAGTTTAGGCCAGGATCAAATTTTATTCCAGTATAATGGCTAGAAGTTAAAAAGACGAGACGTCTCACGGGAGTTCACGAAGAGGAGTTCCACATAGAATAAGCTACAGCTCTTGCTACTTGTTCTCCCTGTTCTTCATGGAGGATTTTCCAAGACAATTTCATCCCATGTTCCACCACACTCGTTCTGAGTCCCAACCACATGGGCATGCTCCACGGTTCCAACCACATGGGCATGCTCCACGGTTCCAGCAAAATGCATTATTTACTCTTAAACTATAGCTGTCTGCAAAATTTCAACTTTATGAACGGCATAGAAGAATTAATTTTCCTGAAATTAGCTAGTCGCTAGTCACCAGTATTTAGGCAAATATCACCGTTATTCACGCCTTTTTTCAAAAAGAAAATGTTAAGCTGTATCACTAATCGTGTCTTTTATGTTGTCAGGCTGGGCCACAGCCAGCCCACAGCATTCACAGCGGCCACAGTGGGTTAAAAAGCTGTAAAGGTTTGGTTAAAAGAACTTGGTTAACGTGTGGCGATCAGCTACATACTCTATGCTGGTTTGCAAGGCTAACAAGAGGTCTGATGAGGACATATGGCTTCAAATTTTCTGTGCGTCCCCTTACATCTCCAGCTCCAATCACCCCCCCCCCCCCCCCAGTAAAACATACACCACACAAAAATTAATGGGCATTCCACACAACCATTTAATTTGGTTTACAATAGAACAATTTTTTTTTGTACTGAGCTGTTGATCTGGCCCTCTTGAAGTATGGGCACAGAACAGAAGCAACACATACCCCTACCTGCCCAGCTGGTTTGCTCTCTGCAATACACTAGAACACTTAGTCTTAGGTTAGTTCACGCTGTAGGTAAAAAAAATAAAATTCTAGCTACGGGCTTTTCTCTGGTGACCAAAGTTTCCCGATGCAACGAAGTTTCAACCTTTTCTGTCGCATTGTTATTTTTCTTCAGATGCCGGAAAACAGCCGAACTGCCTTAACCCGTAAGACACAAGTGTATAGTGCATGCGTGCAGACCCACACGAGGCAGTCGCACTCCCAGTCCTAACACCATCATGATTTTCTCCTCGGGTTCCCATGCCACCTGAAAATCACTTTTATCCAAAACATCAGGTATAGTACATTATGTATAAAATACACTGCTTATGTCATACATTATTTTTAATAAGGAGTATCATGGACGTATACTTCACTCTCTTAACCCATTTATTGCCCCTTTCATCTCCTCTTATCCCGTTGTTACAACCAATATTACCTGACCCCTTGACGAATTCCTCGATGCATTAGTAAACTCTGAGCTGATTCAACTACTGAACTTTTCCAAACCTTTTACGGTAACCACAGATGCGTCGGACGAAGGGTCAGAGGTGTCCTAAATCAGGTACACAATGGCATGGAAGCTGTCATTGAATTCTACAACCATACCATAAAGCCAGCTGAGAAAACGATGACAACTTTTGAGAAGTAAGCATTGGCGGCTGTCTCTTCTGTATGCTAGCACTATTACCTCAAAGGTCAAACTTTTATATTGCAGATAGATAACGTGGCTTTCAAATGGTGTTGTCAAACAATAACACTAAGCTAAGCACGACAAACAACACCGGTATATATCAGACCAGGACGTCAAAACAGCAAAGGCTGAAAAGCAATCTCCACGATTCACTGAGAGCCAAACGTGAATTATTGAAAGGGATAGCCACCAGGCTATCATCACTTGATGACAGACTGTGATGCATTATTCCAATAGTGCCGCATGATGCAGTCGTCGGTATTCCATCAGCCGTACACCTTGGAGTCACCAAGACATTGCAGCGAGTATGACTAGTGGCATACACGCCGACCTTGTTCAGTGATGTAAAACAGTATGTCCTCACTTGTCACTCGTTGCCAGGTAGTAAAATCATCACAGGCACCTCCACAAGGACTTACGAAGTCAACGGAACCCAAAACTGGCCTACATGATTGTCGGGGTGGATTTTGTGGGTCCCCTCCCACCATCGACTGCAGCAAATAGGTATGTCTTATGCGTACTGGACTATTTTACTAAGTACGTCAACTCGTCCCGATCCGGCATTGCACTGCACGAGTAACAGCAACTCAGTTTTATATCGAAGTAGTGATGATTCATGGAGTCCCACAGTATGTTGTTTCCGACTGTGTCCCATCATTCATCGGACCTCTCACTCACAACCTCACACCAGCTTATCAACCTGAGGCCAATTCGACTAAGAAGGACAAGACATTTGAAACAGGTATCCAAGCCTTCGTTCGTCAGCACCACAAATTGCTGGGGAACTCTTCTGCCAGCTCTTCAATTCGCCATCAGCACTGTCCATCATGAAATGACAAGGGAGACTCCATATTTTTTATGCAAATAAATACAAATGCAAACCTATTTACATAGCCTTTTGAACTTATATGTCAGACTGCCTGACTGGGGAATTGAATCCACGGCCTTTGAAACCGAAGACCGAGGTCATACTGCTGAGACATACTGACATGGCCATTTATGCAAGGTTAGAATTCCATAAGGCTATTGAAGAACCTCTTACTTCCACAAGAAGTAGCACGACCTGTCGGCATATCTGAGTTCCAAGAGAGACAGGCAACAGCTCTGTCTAGTGCTTATTAGTTGGCAACGCTGCACCTGTCTGGATCACATGCCAAAAACATACGTCTGATGCCAAGACACTGACACTAGCTACAAGCTTAGAGACTTAGTGAAAGTGTACAACCATCGAAAATCAAACAAAGAGAAAGGCTGCTCAAACTAACAAAGAGCAGCTAAACTAGCTCCAGTTTATCTTGGCCTATTCAGGATCGTTGATCAAAAAGACAACCTTACCTAGAGTACATGAAGTGCACAATTCACAACATTTCACACCATAGTAAGCAAGTCCCACTTGTTCAGGGGATCCACTTTTGGCAAACAACTGCACATCTGTGGAAAGTAACTTTAGTGCCACACCACAGCTGAGGATCAAGGCAATGACAACGGGTCTGATTCAGAGACATCAAGCGATGGGAAATCCCAGAACATCCGCCTGAAAATAAGGCGATTGAGTCGCATCAAGGACATCATGCGTACCTGTGCAGCAGCCAAACAGCAGTAGATGTTCTCACGGTGATATGGTGACACACACTGTGAACACAGTGCAACAGTGTCATGAACATAAACACATTGGTACTATACACAGGAAAAGCCGTGCAATGGTGTAATGAACATGAACACAATGGCGCTAGACACATTGAACACAGCACCATGATGGTTCACATTAATAGAATTATTCTCAATATGCGTGTTCAGTTTTTTGTGTACTCCAGCATTATGATACCTTAGGATAAGGTCTAGCATATAAGGGTGAAGCGGAAGGGACGTCATCATAAAATAAATGCAATGTAAACGTATGGTAAGTTTGCCATCGCCATGCAATCGAACTTTTCAGTCACAATTACAGCGAATTCAAGGATAATCTGGGTAGCAACAAGGTGATGTTGCAGTGGAACTCCTGAAAGGTTGACGACATGTTGACTCAAGTTAAGGGTAATTACCACAGTAGGATGGGAGCTCCACAACGGACACGCCCATGTCGAGGAGTTATGTTCGCCACAGGTAATCAGACCATTTGGATCTTCAGAATTTGTCAAGGGTTCAGGTGAGATTGGGTTTAACAGTGGGATGAGAGGACATGGAAGAGACAGTAAATGGTTTAAGAGAGTTCAGTGTGTGTCCATGAAACTCTTTATTAACAAAAAGCCATGAAATAAGCAGTATATTTTATACATAATGTACTAGGCCTATGCCTGGTGTTTTTGTGTAAGAGGGATTTCCAGGTGGCATGTGAATGGGAGGTACAGCCAGGAGGTAGCCACGTTTTTAGCAGAAGCTCTGCATGTGCTGGCACGCACTCCCAGACCAAAGGCCATCACTTGACGCATGTGCGCTGACTCACCCAGCGCAGTAGCATTGTTGTAGCCCAACAAGCAAGGTATCGAGTAAAGAAGTAAACTGCCTTAAGTTGTCTTTTTTAATGAACCCTGAGATCACGGACTCAAGGAGGGGGCCCGTTTCAAGGCAACACATTAGCGTGTCTTTTAATTACCCGCCTTTTGCCCCTACAATGAATGGCAAATAACTTGTTTGAGAAGCGTTTGAAGTTGTCACAGATCCTTGGTTTTCCGTTTGAATATCTCCAGCAAAATTGTCCCTCTCATCATCATGGAGCAGATAACCCCGTTTGGGTTCGTGCTCCCTAAAAGCAAAAAGAGATTGCAACAATACGTCCGAGGGGGCAGCATGACGACTTATTGTTGCAACCGAGAACAGTTTCAAGAACAACTTATTCGCCATTCATTGTTTGAACGAAGAGGGTTATATGTTAGGGAAGCATTCCTTTGTGACTTGTGGTGGTTTTTGGTCTGCTGTCTTAGAAACTGAGCGCAGCCTCCCACAAGGCAGCTGCCTCAGCCTGATGTTGTTTGCTGCTGTGCTAAACGAAATTTTAGTGGAACTGTGTTCGCATGCAAATGTTGGCCTGTCGGATGATATTGCTGTGTGATTGGCAGATGATGATTTGGCAACTATAGCAAGGGAGCGTGTCGTTGGCCTTGCTACGGATCTTCTGGAGCGCCGTGGTCTTTCTCTTTCACTGGAAAAGACTGAGGCTGTCGTCTTTGCGCATGGCACTCCGCAGATTGTCTCCTTTGTGGTAGGATCGACTGTCGTGACTTTGTCCAAGGAGGTTCGGTAGCTTGGAGTTTTATTGGACTCTCAACTTACTTGGGCTAGTGACGTTCAGGCTGTTAAGCCTAGTGTTACGGAGAAATTGAGGACGCTGTAGGCTCTGGCGCAATGACGCCTCACTGCCAAGCGGTTGGCAATCCTGTCCTTTTATCGAGCATTCGTCCGATTGGGTGTTGACGTTCACCTGCCTTATTTGGCTAGTTCCCGCTGTGCCACAGACGGTCTACAGGTGGCAGTCAATGGGTGTCTTTGTGTAGTCACGGGGTGTTGCCCCTCCACCCCGATCCATGCTCTCCTTGTTGAGGCGGGCAATATCTCTGTTCGGCTCCGTGCAGCAGAGCTATTGGTTCTCCTTTGTCTCCACATTTTGAGCAGGGGCTTACATGACTCAGTGGGCAGAATTCTTTCGTACTATCGTACGCTGGGGCCTTTGACACGTGGTTGTC
This sequence comes from Lithobius niger, assembly GCA_023313725.1. NCBI lineage: Eukaryota > Metazoa > Arthropoda > Chilopoda > Lithobiomorpha > Lithobiidae > Lithobius > Lithobius niger. The sequence goes on along the minus strand of JAHWFP010233399.1, from coordinate 6,659 downwards.
TTGGCTCTGGGGATCTGAGGGTAACACTCCTTTTGGACCCTGTGTTCTGTGCCAGTGTGTTCACTGTTCCGCGCTTTGTTTCGCCTCCTTGTCCTTGGGCGTGGTGCTGTGGCTGAGTCGGCTTTCAGCTCCCCACCACATCCACTTGCCGTATTTCTGTGATGTTTCCTTACATCGTAACAGTTATGAGGGTGGTATTAATATCTTTTGTTCCATGTGACTTGCATCCTATTGTTTGTGTGGTCACGTGGCTTTTTTGGCATTGGAATGGGTGAATGGAGTTACCGACCGAGCCTTGTTTGCTATCCACCCTACTACAGCCTTCCGGTGATTTCTCGGCACCCTTCCTCTTGGTGTCGGCAGGATTGTGTCCAGGGTTCGTTGTGGTTATTCCTTTTGCCTTATCTGGTCTCCATCTGCTGCCTGCCAGTATGGCGAGTACAGTTCCTCACTTCTTATGTGGCTGTCCCCTTTTCCAGACATTACGCCAGACTTCTTTGCATGGATTTTACTTTGATTGTGATCTATAGCTAGCTCTTGGTGTCCCACCCAATTTGAAGCTCCCCATTCTCTCTTTCGTGCCATTGCCGTCTTTTGCAAGGCATCCAGCAGATCTGTTTAATTTGTATTAATTTAATTTGATTTAATTTATTTATCTGTTGGATTTGTTTTTGCGACTGTCCTAATGTTCCATCGGCCCAGCTGGTGTTAATCTGTTTCATAGTTATATGATATAGACTGTTGGACTCTGATTAGCTGTTGTCATGCTGAACCTTTTCTGTGCATTTTGTGGTTTCGGTTTTTTGGCCTGTTGCATTTGCTTTGTACCATTCTGTGTCTAGTTTTAGTGATGGAGCGCATGGCTTCGGGCCTCATGCTCCTAATAAACCCGTTATATTCCATAATATCTGGCGCTTGGCTGTGGGCACATGGGTTTCTGCGTTTCTGCTCTGAATAAATCCGTAATATCTGGCTTATTAACATATTTGTTGAAACCAAACGCTATTTCAAAGACCGGTCCACAGTATCGTTGTTATTGAGTATTTCGTCATTCTACCCTCGCAGAAACACTGTTGCTCGATTCCTATTGGCTCTTTCGGCTAGAAGGGAAATGAGAAATTTCCCCTTCACCCAGCAGTAACGAGGATTTCGTTTTGTTTTGAAAAAATAAAGACAAATTCATTTATTTGTACTGGTGTGGGCATTTCCTATTTCTCTTTTGGTGGTTGGTTTCCCGTCATGGTATGCTGTTTTACAAGTTTCTGCTAAAAAACGAAATATCACAACGGTAGTTAGGAATCGTGAAAGAAAAACTAAAGGGTCTATTTTATTTTATTTGCAAAAAATATTTTACCTGTACTTCATTGTGAACCGAATGGCCCAAGAAATATGGGTTTATTCCTCAGCATTTATTCACTGCTTATACCATACGCCATGGCTGTGTGCTGTGACGTGCATATCACGTGACTGGGCTAGTCCGATCAGACGGCCAAACAGCCGTTGTTCTCGTTCGTCATTGGTTAACTCATGGTGACGTCACGGCAAACAGCCATTGCGCATGGTTTAGTCTGCCCAGGAAATTGACTGTGCCGGAAATGCCCTTACCAGACGCACAACAGCACCTAAACAGATGGAATTTTCTCAATTGTACATTTTATTATTTCAATTAAAAATCATCAATTTTTATCCGTGTTCATTTTAACAAGTGAAAATTCAATCGTATATCCCCTTTTTTTACGGCACACTCTACGTTTTGTTTGTAATATCTTATAAAGAGGGATGATGAATTTAGTTGGAAATAGTATTTTACTTGAATATGTTAATTATTAATTAATTAAGTTCTTTCTTGTTGGAAGCATTGCATCCTACATGGAGGTGGTCGTTGCGGATGAACAGTAGCAGAGGTCAGCCTAGTTGCTAACGGTGGTTGGTGCAGTCAGGATAGTATGAGAGACCACCATTCTCCTACAGTTGTTATGGGATCTATTATGGCGTATTATGGACATTTTCTTGCCCCTCCCCTTCCCCCTGCGAAATATCAATTTAGGTGTAAATGTTAATTTGGTTGACGTCTCTGGTAGTTTCCGTATCTTCCTTGTAAGAAGAAATGCTGTCAGGCCGATGATTGTGTCACGAGGCAGGGCTCCCTCCCAGGTCGCCCTCCTCGTTGTCCCCAGACAGCGAGCTCCGTCACTGGTCAATTGTTCACTTATTCGCACACTTATTCATCATGCTTATTCTTACACTTTCAAACAATGCATTTACAATACATTTGCTGGTTAAAGAATGTCTGCCTGCTAAAAACCTGCAGGATTCTGCAGTATTTCTGTAAACTATTTCCAGGGTGGTGCGTTTAACTGAACCGAAATCAAGGCAGAATAAGTCCTATAAGGTTTAGGTACCACAGTGTTGCTGAAGTGTTTAGTTCACGTGAAACCTTACTGTTGTTTTCAACCATCAGACTCCTAACTAAAATTCAACCATTGCAACTGTCAAAAATAACTGTTTATTGAAAAAGAGGAAGAAGTATTGTTATTTAACGGACCGCTATGCCAGTTTCCAGTATTGCATATCAAATTAGAGTGGTACTCTCAAAAATTCGATGCCTCAACAAAAGTGGAATAAAGTTTGGACTAGTTTCGTTGTGGTTAGGTTTTTGGGTAGTGTATTTTTTATATGGGTAAAAGTTAAAGCAATTCCAACTAAAAACTAAACTAAATCAAATAAAACCTAAACCAGAATCAGATTCACACATAGTGACACCCACCTCATACACATACTCGACTTTTTTTTTAAATTTTATTTTGCAGTATTCTCCGTTTCCTACTCATGACCTAATTGATGATACATGACGATCAGCTCTGTACCGTTTTTCAACGTTACTGTTTAGCCAAGTAACAGATTACTGTGCACGCACATTAGCTTGCTTACTGTGCTCAAAAGTAAAAACTGTCATAAAAAAAAGGGAAAAAATGACACTTCAATACGAAAAAGTTTCACGTGGGCTAAACACTACAGGGACATAGTGGTATCAGGGCCATAGGAAGGGTAAGGCGAGCAAGGCCCACGCCTAGGGCGCCGCTTTGCTGGGGGCGCCACATCGAATTCCTGTCAACCGTGTAACCTTGGAAGTGGATGGTAAAGCACAAATATAGTATTCTTTAACGGATCGTGTTGCATCACAGTTCACAATGCTGTAAGAGACGTGCATGCTTGGACTTAGTTTAGTGCTCGCTGCACAATTTCCAAATATTTTGTTAGCCGATTATTCTTTTTTCCTTGAATAATCAGAAAACTGAAAACTGAAATTAAAAAAAAATGGCTTATAGAGAGGCACTTCAGTATACTTGCTACTTGCTTTTAAAGGGATTCTTGCACCCGAAAATTTCGAAAATTTGTGAAAAAAAAACTGTTTTTTACTCTGGTTGAATTAGTTATACTGAAATGTTTATTTCCAGATTGTTCTAGCGAAATCTCTCATCACCTTATTTGATTTTTTTTGATCAGTTGACAAGCACAAATTAATACGGATCCCATAGTTCAATAAAAAAAAACACTTATTTTTTTTTGTTAATGTTACAATAACATTTGTTAATGTTATTGTCTTCAACTGCTTAAATACCTAGTACAGGTATCTCTAATTTACTAGGAGTAGTTACTATTTAGTTATGTAAGCCTCACTATAATATCCGAGATTTTTTTTCTTGATATAGGTAGTCGGTGGAAGGGGAAGGGGGGTGGGCGCCGCTCAGTTGGCTCGCCTTGGGCGTCAGGGGGCTAGCTACGGCCCTGAGTGGTATTTAAAATATTACAGGAAAATCTTATTCGTTTTCCTTTCCTGTTGGGGTCTGTTAAACCTTACCTTAAACTTCAATTGAATTCGTGTTTCTTTTCTAATTAAATAAGCAGTCACTGTTTTACTTTCATATTTAGAATTTTTTTAATGTGTTTCATTCGAATTGTAATAACTTAGCAACAATCGCCGTTACTTTAAAAATGTAAAGAAGTAAAAATTGCAAGTAGATTAAGCATTTCTTTCCTCTTCATTAAAAATTAGATAAAAAAAAATGCGCAAGTTGCGCCAAGTTAACAAGCAACGTGCGTTTAATTAATCGTGAAAAGAATATAAAAGACACCAAAAAAAAACGTCGTGCCACTACTATATTTTACCGCGGTAAATGCCGTTGCGTGGGGCAACACCAACAGACAGGTTGGTAGGCTGGGGCCGTACAGCCTGTAAAAATAGTGACGACTGGTAAAGAGCGATAGCTCGGCGAGGTAGGTAAAACTAACGTTGGATCAGCTGACGGTAGGCGGCGTTGCGTGGCTGGCCGAACGAAAGCTCGCTCGCTCGCCGACAAACAGCATCAGCTGTGTTTAGGCCTAACACGACTGCAAACCAGGTCGCAGAATACGAAGGCTTGAGCTCACATGACTCACGATTCGTAGCCCCACACCTCCGAACTCAAGACGAGGGATAAGAAGCCGAAAGCAACGTTAACCGAACGTTCAGGGGGCGGAAAATAAGGCTTCGTTAAAGAAAATCGCCGCCGTTTTAGTCGACTAAAGACGAACCCACTTTGCGACTGCGTGGGCATGGCCGAAGAATCAGCTAGGATTATTGCATGCGTGGCTAGTGCATGACAGAGCGACACACACACCAGCTGATACTGGCTGATAGACAGATAGAGAGAGGGCACACATACGACGGCTCCTGCTTCTTTTTGAGCCACACTCGACCTTCACTAAAATTCACTGCAGTCGTTTCCACATAGGCGATGCCGTCCAAATTGCAAGGTACGTAAGCCGGTGATTGTGCGGATATTGTTGGGGGGTGGGTTCGGTGGCGTGTGGGTGTGGTGAGGAACACGCATGCACCCTTATCGGAAATGTGGTAATTTTTGCGAAAACTAATAATCGAATAGGCTATCATATCGATCTGTTATTGATGCCATACCTGGTGTGGGTGCCCCTTGTAGTTAACGCGGAAGTGATTTTGCGTGTGCCATTTGTTTATTTTAAAAATGACGAAAAAAATTGTCGGGTTACTTGCGAAACTGAGGTATCGTACTTTAAAAAGTGTAAAAAGGGGATATGGGGGGTGGGGGGGGAGGGTACAGAATGATCTGTGGCACAGATGGATTTAATAAGATACATTATTTGTGCTTTCACTACTTCACTGCCCTATTTAAAAACCTGTTCGGCGTGAGTCAAGTCGCGGTTATAATACTCCCACCTTTGTACCGCAGCCTGTACTTATGTAATAGTGAAAGTTGCTTAATATTTCTATTTAAGTAACTCTCACCCTGAGTCTTAGGTTTAGCTTCAGAATAAATATTGTGAGCGGCCGGACGTTTTTTCTTTTTCCAGATAAAAGTTGGTGTTGTAGGAAAAAAGAAATATTTTTAAACCTCTAAACTAGGTTGTTTCCGTGCTGTAGCCATGAAGGTGAAGGTAAAAATGAAAAGTGTTCTCCCTCAACTTAGCGAGTTATTTCCGGGAAAAAAAACGACAAAAAAAAAACTCAACGCCCTCGTTATAACGAAGCGAGTTTCTCGACTCGAGTATGCTCAACCGAAGGACCAAATAACAGCTAAGCACTTCTCTGTCTTCTCTTGTGTCTTTGGACATCATACGCAATCATTTCGTTTCAAAACTGGCTGGCAGTCTTAGAAAAGAGATAAAAATATCCTCTGCTAAGCCAAAGGCTTCTTTGTTTGTAATTGTGCAATCGCATTATTATTGTTCAAGTTGTAAGCCGTCTAGGTAACTTACTCATGTGCCATATTTATATCATTTTAACCATTACGCTATACCCACTGCGGTGTGACATGTGCCACGTATTCGTAACACAACCTCGTAAAAAAAAAAAAAAGAAAAAAAACAGGACAAGCATAGATTTTATTGATCCCGACATCTCTGGTATAATTTTTATCTCATTAACCTACAAGAAGCTTCGTAAGTGTATTTGTAATGTGTTGAATCGGTAGAATTTCGGATTACAAAAATCGGTATGTTAAGGTTTGACTGTGTCTTTACAAATGTCAACGATTATCGATATTTCAGTTTTATCGTGAAACAAACGAAGATCAAGGGTGAACTGAACACCCATTGCCAATTTCTTTACGTTCCGAAAGTAGCAATGCGATTATTATTTTTTTCCATACAAGATCTGATGACCTTGGCGAAATTTGTTGTTTGTTGTTATCACTCGTCTGAAGGGCCGAACCACTGTCATCTTGGCATTTAATCGTTTTATTTTTATTTTACGTGAATCAATTAATTACGTAATTAATTCTTACAGGGAAGGATGTATCGCTTGACAAAAAATACTTGGTGGGGAGGGGGGGGGGTGAAATTCCTACTGGATTCCGTTTTTTGTCCCAAATGTGATTATTAGTTTTTTTAACATTTCTCTCTTTAGTAGTTGTATGCTACTACCCATTATTTCTGACTGAGGCATACTCCCCCCCCCCCCCCCCCCACCATCCTTTTATTTCTGCCACTGACCACAGTGGCGTACGCAGGAATTTTTGTACGGGTGGGGACATAATGCATGAAGGGGCACCCTGTGCTGCTAAAAAAAACTTTTCGGGCCCATGGAGCAACTTTTAGCATTTTCAGGAACTTTTTTTTTTGGGGGGGGGGGGGGGATAGCT
>JAHWFP010233397.1:0-25205 GCA_023313725.1 Lithobius niger | reverse complement strand
AAGCCAGTTCACTTGGGATTTGCTGTGTTAGACCTATCTAAATTATCGATGTTTGAGTTCCATTACGATTACATCATTCCAAAATATGGTGATAATTGTAAATTATTAACGACCGATACCGATTTGTTCATCTATCACGTATTCACCGATGATTTGTATCGGGACATGGCTGAATCATGTCATTTGTTTGACACAAGCAATTACCCAACTAATCATTTTTTATTTTCCAATGAAAATAAAAGAGTTCCTGGAAAAATGAAAGATGAAACTGCATCCGTACCCATTTCTAGGTTTGTTGGATTGATATCAAAAATATATATGATAGAGTATGATAGTACAGTAAAAAAGGTTGGAAAAGGGGTAAAGAAATCTGTTTTACGGAATCACGTAACTAGTGATGATTATGTACTTTGTTTACAGGAACGACAACGCTTTTCCTATTCAATGACAAACATTAGAAGTTACGATCACTTGTTATTTACCACTGAACAAAGAAAACTTTGTTTAACAGCTTACGATGACAAGAGGTGGATCTTACCTTGTGGCATTGCTACAGTTCCTTATGGTCATTACAGCACATTATAAATAAGAACACATCAGCCGATAGTGTTGTTATTCAATTACAAGTGCTCGAACAATGAGGAGTGGTTTGATGTACAGCACTGATTCCACGAATCTGTTCACTACTACGGGACGAGAAAAGACTTTTGCCAATAATTGGTCTATGGATGGTGAACAATCGGCACACAACATGACCAGAGCAGGATTTTTTCGTGCAACACGAGATCACAATGACTGTGTTCTTTGTTCCTACTGCGATTGGAAATTTTTTTCGTGGAGTATAACTGATCTGCCTTCAATATATCACAAGACAATGAATCCAAACTGTCCCTTCATAAGATGCTATCCGCATGGAACGAATGCCTTATCTGAACTAGCAAACATTTTCCCTGAAACTGCGCTCTATGGTAGTGGATGCGGGTGTGGATTCGATTGTAACAATCAACTGAGTGATCGTTTTTTCAAAGAAGCATTGAAACATTTGTAAATATTGTAAATAAAAATTAATTGTAATTGTATTTACTTTCACGTGTTTGTCGTTTATTGCTTTTATTTACTATATTACATAATATATATTAACACAATGTTAATCCATTCAGTTTATTCTTACATATTTGGAAAAAATTAAACGTAACCCAAACACTAAAAAATTAAAAAGATGTGTCAGAGGTGAGATTCGAACTCACGCCCTCATTTGTGGATCAGATCATTTGAGGATCAGAACTTGTATCTGATGCCTTAGACCACTCGGCCACTCTGACACAGCCTACATATTGTTGAAAACTGAAAGATAACCATATAGGAATAACGTTACTTTTTTGGTGACCTTGACCTTCGACCTCACGTACGTGACTCGAATACGTAAGTTGGTGCCGGTGCCGTCCACAATATAGCAATTTTCTAACTACTTCCAAAATGGTGGACTGAATTTTAAAAATGGAGTACCTTAGCAGTTGTGTCTTTTTCAAAGTGTTTTTGATCAGAAAATTCTACGGAACTATTAAATCTGTGTATTTTAATTAATTTGCTTATAACAACGTGAAATAAACATAAATTAAATACATTATTAAGAAATAATTCAATGAAACCACTATATTTGATGTTTTGGCACATAAATATTACAATACATCAGTGTTCTCAAATGCTTCGTCTACTATTGTGTCATATGACTTCAAACACTTTGCCTTACAGTTCTTACACAACAGTACATGGGACGCCAGCATTTTTGCAAGTGCACCGTAATTTACATCCTGCTTTACAGCTGCAGTGGACTAACACTGCAATAACTATCCCGAATTTCTGGAAGACATGTCCACAGTGGCTTCCATACGCCATCAGTTTTTACCCAGCCCCACTCTGAAGGTGGAGGTAAGACCGGATTTGCAATATCAGACTGTCCCCATACATGACCTCCCTGATAAGCAGCCCTTAGTATGTTCTGTTCCAGGGTAGCTGCAGTAGAAGGCACATTTTCTAGTAGTCTACCATATGATGAAAATAATACTTTGACCCCGTCTTTGAAATTGGCAGGACAGGGGATACCCTCCTTCTCGAATGTTCAACTACATATTGAAAAGTCCTGTGGTGCTTTCCGACAGACGTTTGTACGAAATGGGCAATCCTAAGTTGTGATCTTCATTAATGATACTTTTATCACGGGTTCTGCCATATGTAGACAAAGCCTTATGAACACAAAGGGGTGATTCATACGTTTTCGTTTGCCGTACTTGATTTCCATTTACTGATTTCCTTGTGGGCCGTAACCAGCGTGCCGTAGTCGGAGATTCGGTGTCTGATAATACTGTGGTTGAAAGTGGCGTTCCACAGGGGTTAGTTTTAGGTCCATTGTTATTCACCATTTTTTTAAATGATCTATCGCCAACTTCTGCAGGTGTAAAATTGCAAAAATTTGCTGATGACATTAAACTCCACTCTGCAATGAAATCAAACCAGAGTCACAATGGTATCTCGTACATGAACTTGATGAACTAAAAAACTGGTCAGATCAATGGCAGTTGCCGATTTTGGACAATAAATGCAAAGTGTTGCACATCATATAATTACTACCTATCGGGTTCAAAACTGGAACCATTAACGACTGTCAAGGCTTAGGTGTCTGACTCTCTACGAATCTAACGTGGACTCACCACTGTAACGCTGTCATTAAAATAGCAATGCAACGTTATCAGAAACTGTTTCACTTCTAGGGATGTCCCAACTTTACTGTGGGCCTTTAAAGTATATGTCCATCCGCTTGGTCCCCGTCACTTCGAGGAGACATTCTGAGGTTAGAAAGAGTGCAGAGAGTGTTTACCAAACTTCTCCCAGGGTTCCGAAATATACCACATGCAGCCAGACTGAATAAGTTTTAAATTGATTCTTTGGAACTACGCCGGGTAAAAGCCGACCTGTCATTCACATATTGTTTGTTGCATGGTTTCCTGGATTATGATCCATCTTTCTTCTTTGATGTTAATAGAGATGGACGGACCAGGGGTCACTCCCTGAAATTGGTTAAGAAAATCTTCAGATTAAACTGCAGAAAATACTTTTTTGTAAATCAGGTCATTAATGTTTGGAATGCTTTACCTGATGATGATGTCACGGCACCCTCAATAAATTGTTTTAAATTCAGACTAAATAAGTGTAACCTACTACCATACATATCAAACTATTCCTAATGTTATTTTTGCTATATTGTTGTACAGATATTTTATATATAGCTATATGTATTTGTTGTCACTTAATGTTGGTAAGATATAAGCGGTTTCTAGCAAAAGCCCTATTTTACCATGCTAACTTACTCGGCAAATAAACTTTTATTATTATTATTAAAGCTTTTTTTTTTTCTGTGATTGAAAAGTATAAGCTGAGCAATAGTTAATGGGTAGACTTGCTGTCTTTCACTTCAGTACTACCATAAAAAATAAATTTAAAGTTGTAAGCAGACTAGAGGGTACTGAGGATATCTTGCAGTCAGTATCAAAGCTTCCTTTGAAATTAGTAGCATACTGAAACATCTCTTTTCTCAACCTCGTAATAAATCTTTGAAATGCTATGGCATCAGCATCACTGTCTTCGAGTGTTACATCTTGGAAAATACATGTATTATCTCGGACTAGAACATATTCTTTGCTGGTCTTCTCAGCCCAAAGTTGAGGGAAATGGTAGCGAACTCGCTCTCTCTCTCTCTAAATCTGGTTGTATAACTTCTGGCTGTTCGTCCTCTCCTGTGATCTCCACCAGTTTAATGTGGTACATTTTTAAGATAACCCCCTCAGGGAATATGTACTCCAGTGCCTTCACAAACTAGTTTATCACGTATAAATTATGCAATGTGTGCAAAAACATTGGCCTGACAGACATCGTCATCGTGCTATTGATTTTCCATTTCTACAGATCTAGCTATGTTGCGTAGGTTGACCATGCATCTGATATGGTACTTAGCTGCCAAAGCAATTACATCTGAACCTTTCATTATAGCATGTAGATTAGTGTTATCTTAAAGTGATATTTTTTCACGAACATATTGATCAACTACCAGAATAGCAACACTGATAAGTGGCTGATTCCAAAGTGGTCCTTTACTGCATAAAAATTAAATATTGTCTGTAAGTCTTGAAGACGGCGTGGATGTTTGATGTGTCAGGCGTGTGTCACTGTTGATGATTTTCCAGATGACTGTGGTTCATTTTGAACTGTTACTTCCTGGTTACAGGACGTTGAATGTTGAACAGCACGGTTAAGATTTTTTGTGTTGCACTTAAGTGCACATTGTTTATGCCAACGTGCCTTACGTTTTTCAAAGGTACGCAGTATCCCTTATCCTTCATCAAAATATTAAGTTTTTATATCATTTGGTAAAATTCCAAGTTCTTTAAATTTCACCAAGTTATCCGATAGTGTAATATACCCTGAATTCTGTTGTTTTGGGTCACAATGTTCAGCTGGACATACAAGGTCACCCAGTCGTTGGCACAAACAGCATTTATTCCAGTCGAGCCCAGTAGAAACTGTTTGTGGGGAGGCACGTTTAAGTTTCTTCCGCGTAGCCATCTCATTTATCAGTTAACGTGCTAAAATGGTAAAAACACAGTGGTGCGTTAATAAACTGTTTCTCATCAGAAATCTCATAGAAACCGACACCCTGACTGCTTACGTACTCTATTTTTAAGACTTAGTCCGCCATTTTGGAAAATAGCCGCTATATTGAATTGCAATATACTTTTTTAAAATTAAAATACATACTTTTAAATGGTTAAACTTTCGGACCAAAAGTACATTGAAAACGACACCTCTACTGCTTGTACGTACGTTATTTTTAACATTTAATTCGCCATTTTGAAAGTTGCTGCCATATTGAATTGTATTTGATTGTTTTTATTAAAATACAGCCTTTTTAACAGTTCCTTTGAATTTTCTGATCAAAACACATTTAAAAAGACGCCTCAACTGCTAACGTACTCCATTTTTTAAATTCAGGCAACCATTTAGAATTTAAACTGATTTCTTTAAAATTAAAATACGTAGGCTAGTTCAGGAAAAAGAAACATAATGAAAAAACACGTAAACTGTTAATGTATGCCATTTTTAAGATTTAGTTTGCCATTTTGGAAATAGCCGCCATATTGAATTTAAATTGAGTTTTTGGCGGGGTCCCTATCTGAAAGTGTGCAAAGTGACACCTTTTTATCACAAATTGCCGGATAGTTGCGCGAACAGACCCAACTATTATTGCAGTCAATCTTACACAAGAATACCAAAACAAGTGGTTAGAGACAATGCAAATTTATTAATCCTTTTTCTGGTCGATGAGTTAAATTTGAAACACGTTTATGAAAATCACGTTGGCCCTGACATGGAATTTTCAGAGTTTAAAACGTTGTGTTAAAATTGTTGGAAAAGGCCCTACGGATTTTTATACATTAACAAAACGTTAAACGAGGGCCGATATAAACGTTTGTTTTTACCTATTAAACAAATGAATGGAGACAAAACGAGAAATCGAAAAACTCAAAAAACATTTAACTAAAAACATTTTAATCGACGTTTAGGTGAGAAAGAGCAAGAAGAATCACTACAAGATTTTTTAAAGTAGTAAGCACCCTGAAACCGAGACCGTTCTTGGGTGCAGCCATGCCAACTACGCCGATTACAAACACTCTAGCCACGCAAACAATACCGATTAAAAACACTCTAGCCATGCAAACTACACCAAATAAAATTTACAAAGAAGAAGATAGTGACAAATCACTGGCTTTATCACCGTCCCCTGGAATTACTCCTAGTCAGGAAAATATTGCCGACTTCTCTCGATTACAGCCACGCCCAATATTCAAGTCCGGCTGTAGCTCCTATAATGCGAATTCCTCCCGAGTCCAAACCCTAATACGCAACTATGAGCACCTGTCCTAAAACACCCCTTCATATTCTGCGGTGCAAGCTAGACGCATTTCCATACCGGTTGAGCTTCCTAACATCATCACTCTAAGGGGGGGGGGATTGAGGCTTAATGGCGCGTCGACAACTTGGTCATTAGCGCCACTCTAAGGTCCCTCGATAGTTTGTTACCTGGTCAGAATATTGGAGAAACTGCTGAATATTTCTTGATAAAATTTTTCGAAAATCCCAAAAACACTGCCCGAGTATTCGGGTTACAGTATGATAAGAAAGAAGGTGAGCTGACCTTCAGTAATAAAATGGTTAAAATCTTTGAGAATGACGTAGTGGTCGAGAACGAACAATACGTAGGAAGACGCGGGCTTTGGAACTTGCTAGTTTTCAAAGATTTGAAAGAAACTTCCCTCACGCCAGAAGTTAAAGCAGCTTAAGTAGTAGGAAAGTACGATTTTCAAGGAGAGAGGACTCCAAGATGGCCGCCCCCATGCAAACCGGAAGTGCCGCCATTTTCCAAGATGGCTGCCCTCATGAGCACCGGAAGCAGAAACGGAAGTGCCACCATTTTGAATTACGTCACTTCCTGGCCACCATTTTGGGGTGTCCCAAATTGATGTAGACCATCTTGGGGGATTCGTTATTGAAGTCCACCATTTTGGGGTTTCAGTTTCAGTTTCCGAAATTATTTAAAAATGCCCATAACTCGGTAACCGTTGGTCCTGAACAAAACGGATCGAAATTTGGGCACCCATTTGGGAGCCCACCGGGGGTCCCAGCTAATTGATGGCCCACCCAAAATTTGAGTTCAGCAGTTGGCCCACCCCGATAACTCGGGAACTGTCGGTCCCAGAGCGAAACCGTTCGGGGTTTGGTTTCCCCGGGCTGTACCCTATGCGTGGGCCTCCTCGCAAATCGGGTACGAACATTTTAGGCAAGTTGGCCCACCCTGATAACTCGAGAACTGCTGGTCCCAGAGCAAAACCGTTCGAGGTGTGGGTTCCTCAAGCTGTGCACTACACTTGGCCCTCCTCGGACTATTTGCCGAGTTAATTTTGTAAATAACTGGCCGTAACTCGTCAATCCGCTCTCCCCTTCTGTTGGGCTACTGCGAAATTCATTTCACTGCTACTGGCTTTCCCCGCGTATCATCGAGGTACTGAGCCCCTCCGCCGCATCAAGGCTGCAGTTATCGGAGGGGTGGGTTGGGATGGGATGGGATGGGATAGGAAGGGTTGGGATTAGGACGGGGTCACGACCGCTTGCCAACCTTGGTCGGACCTGTCAGAGACCGAAGTATGCCGATGGTATAGTCGGTCGTGGGGGAAATGCAGGTTAAAGTCTAGGACCGAATTAGGGCCACCTAGGACGATCCCTAGGACGTGGGTGTTGCATTCTAAAGGTTATGAAATTGAGGGCCTTGGGTTTGCTCGGGTTCGAGACACGCGGCACACCCCACAATGGGTCTGCCTTCGCAACCTTTATTTCCTCCCGGCTGAGTCGTCTCATGGTGAGGGGAGCTACCACTTTGGGTCGAAGGCCTCCAGCCTACCCCGTCGAGTGGGGTGAAAATTCCCGCTCTGATCCTATCCATACAACGCGCATATCGCGCATATTTCGCATCGCTCTCAGTCTTCGACTCCTCCTGCTTAATCCACAACCCAGTCATCGGGTCGAGCTGCCACAGTGGGGCAAGTTACCGCTTTGCCCCGGCATCTGCGTCGATCGGGGAAATCATACCGGTATCATTCAGCATGCGTCTTCAACTTCCTGGTACGCTCCAGATTCATCGCCAGTTCTATCTTCGCATCCAATGCAGCCTCCGCAACCAGGTCGAGCAGGCACGGAATGAGGCGAGTTGCCTCTTCGGGACGGCACCCGCGTCGATCGGGGAAATCATACTGATGCTGCATATTCGAGTAGACTAAAAATGGATTTGGCTTTATATACTAAAAGTTTTTCACCCGACTCTGCGCAACATCTCGAGGAAGTGCGGACCCGTAGACTTGATGCACGAACCGCTGGTCCTAGAGCGAAATGGCCCGGGATTTGGCATCCCCAAGTGCACCCCATGTCACCACCGAGTTCCTTTTGCGATTAACCGGCCATAACTCGGGAACAGTAGGTCCTAGAGCAAAACGCTTTGGTATCTGGCCTCCCATAAACCCCAGACCTCGGTGACTCCATCACAAGGGTGCTGCCGAGTTCATTTTTCGGTTTCCCCCATTTCATCGGGTACCGAGCTGTCCCACCACCTCGAACAGATTAGTATACCCTTCACTAAAACAATACAGTATGGCCAAGCAATATTGCCCTCACAATACCTCGTCGGCCGCTTGTATCCTCCTCGGGTTCCAGACGATTTTCCTATTTCCGAGGTAACTGTACAGTTCTGCAGGAGGTTTTAAGCCGAACGAGTTGAAGTACAGGGCGTACGTACCCCCTTTAGGTAATACGCGGTCCAGTGAGTTCCATCCCCATCTCTCGAGTCCTGCAAGTTCAGTATAGCGCATTCGGACGCTCTGGGATGCGCGGGGAGAAGGACTTTCAAGTAAACTCCTCTGAATGGGCGGATCCCCAACGTTGTAGTGTACCCGGCGAGGTCCAAGTTCGTTAAGGCCCAGTTCATGGGAACACTGGCTTCAGATAAAATCCTCGGGACTTTTTTTCTTCTCAGTCCCCCGCCCGTTTTCGAAGCGGCTAATGCTTTCATCTTGACGTTGTGGCACTTTATTTCTTCGAGCTGTCTCGAGTTAGCCTTGGAGTCATTGACGGCCTTGGCTATTCCCCCCACTCCGCCTCCTACTGCTCCGAGGGCGGCGAGGATTTGGAGCAGCAGGGAGTAGTATAAGAAATGGTAAAAAGCAGGCCCTTTTAAGCAACTCCCTGGTCCCCCCTGCAGGCCCTCTCCTAATTTTTTTGCATTTTAAAAAAGTGTCCTGTGTGTAACTCGTTGGGTTACTCATCATGAAAAATCCGTGCTATTTGAATATTTTTTTGCAGGTTTTTTAAAGTGTTGTTGAGCATTTTTCACAAGCTACACGTATTTTTTTTTTTACGGATGAGGGGTGTGACTTTCTAGCGCATGGACCATTTGATATGGGGAAGGAGTGGTTATTGCTATTGAAAAAAACAGGGTCAATTTTGAATATGTCTATAGCGCTAATTGTTTTTTTCCCTAGATAGCATTTTTTTCAGGTGGGGGGGCAAATATTTTATGAGGGACACAAAATTCTACATAATACAGCCAGTTGGTTAGTACAAAAATTAAGTGCGAGTGTTATCTGTGGGAACAAAAATCGTACGGCAATCTCTCCATTTTTTCGGCATACGTAAGAAAAATGTAGTGTATTGGTTACACTTTCCTGGTAGGATATTTTAAAGGTCAGTTTGTTGGAGGTAAGCCAGCATAATTATCGGTTAATATTTCCCAGTATGTCTGCAGTGTAGGTGGGCCATGACACCTGTGACGGATTTCGACATTATTTCCTCCTTCCAACTCGTGGTTTGTATTTTCTTTTTACGAGCTGCTGATCCTCAAAGTGTTCCAATAAGGTAGGTAAATTCTTCTTTATTTTTACAAAACAACAAACCTTTATATGAAGAGCAAATATGCGAAACAAATTAAATCACATTTTTGAAAAAAAAATAGAGTTAGATGGCTTACCATACATTAGTTGTAGGATGGAAACCACGCACATTTGTATTTGTGCAAAAAACATTGAAAACTTGCCTTATACGGGCCAAGCAAAATTCTTGATTCGTGCAAATCTAGTTAAATCACGAGTGCCGTTTTGAACAAACCAAGTCCCATGACTTAGGGAAGAAAATGAATGATCCTGTTGGACTAAGTCAACAAAAAACGCAAAAATCGTTAAAAAATATTTAAAAAAGGTATATAGATAAACCTCAAGATGTCTCAACCAACCTGGCAAACAAATCTCTCCAATCTATTGCAAAAAAACTTACTGAGAGTTAAAGATACTAAAGGAACAAAAATTAACGATGGTTTAACGTATAACTTGTCTCCTTCCATACAGTTTACGATTTAAAGGGTACGGGAACTCCCTTTTCAAACGAAAAATCGAAATATAAAGGTTGGATTTTGTCCAGCGAAGCGGAAACTCAAAAATTATTGAAAAATCTTAAACGGTACATCTGCAAAAAACTGGAGATTGAGTGTGAAGATCAGAAACCAGTTTCCTTGACCATGTTCAATTATCCTAATTCTATGAACGCAGCTTGTCCCTTTACTCCTCTTGTGAAAAGGCAAGCGACTGCGATAAAACGCTATGTCTTAGAACTGGGGTTTACGAAAATGTACACAAAACAAAAAGTAAACTTAACAAAAACGTAATAGATAAACCGTGGTTTAACTTACCATCTTACGGTGCTTTAAACTTGATGGAAGTTACCGGAAGAATTAATGCAGTATACGTTACCAATGATTCTCCCGGTAATGTGAAGTTGTGGTGCACCGTTGAATATGGTGTGGTGCAACCAGACGTCTCCAGTGGCAAGTTTTCGGATGAAGACTTTACGAGTTTAGTATCTCTGTAAACATAAAAAAATGTGTAAATAAAAAACGTGATGGAAATTAAAAAAATATGACTTTTTTGTACCCAAGAAAAAACCGAAAAATCACCCATTCTTACCTTCAAATATCAGATGTTTAATTATAGGCCCCGCAAACTGTAGAAAAAATAATTTACTGTTTAATTTCATCTGTAACAAACGATGGTTGGATTATAACAGATTATTTATTTACAGTAAAACTTTGTGTCAACCAAAGTACAAAGCATTGCAGTCTATATTTACCGAAATTGAGGAAAACATTGGAAGGAATGTCGCATTTTTTCACGGTTCTCAAACAGATTTAATTCCGCCCGAAGAACTGGACCCAAATTTAGAAACCTGATTCTGTTTGACGACTGCCTTTTAGATAAACAAAAAAACATCGAGCGCTACTTTGCCCAAGGACGTCATTCGAACGCCGATGTTTTTTATTGTAGTCAGTCCTACACGAGAATTCCTAAACAAGTGGTTGGAGACAATTCAAATTTAATAATCCTTTTTCCGGTGGATGAGTTAAATTTGAAACTTGTTTACGAAAATCATGTTGGCCCTGACATGGAATTTTCAGAACTTAAAACGTTGTGTCAAAATTGTTGGAAAAAGCCTTATGGATTTTTAGCAATTAACAAAACGTTAAATGAGGGCAGATATAAACGTTCGTTTTTTCCTATTTAACAAAAGAATGGAGACAAAACGAGAAATCACAAAACTCAAACGACGTTTAACTAAAAAATTTTTAAATCAGCGTTTGGGGGAGAGAGAGCAAGAAGAATCGCTACAAGAATTTTTTTAACCTGTAGTAAGCACCTTGAAACCGAGGTCTGTCTCAGGTGCAACCACGCAAACTGTACCGATTAAAAACACTCTAGCCACGCAAACTACACCGATTAAAATTTACAAAGAAGAAGGTAGTGATGAAGATGAAAGTTACGAAGACGACTATGAATCACTGGCTCTCTCACCCTCCCCTGCACCTAGTCAGAAAACATCTCTCGATAACAGCCTCGCCCAATATTCAAGTCCAGCTGTAACTCCTATAATGCGAATTCAACCGCACTCCAAAACTGAATACGCGACAACGAGCACCGGTCCAAGACTAACCCCTACATATTCCGGTGCAAGCTAGACGCATTTCAACTCCACCTGAGCTACCAAATATCACGACGCTAAGGTCCCTCGATAGTTTGATACCTGGTCAAAATATTGGAGACACCGCTAAATATTTCTTGATCAATTTTTTCGAAAATCCCCAAGACAGTGACCCAATATTCGGTTTACAATACGATAAGAAAAAAGGTGAGCTGACCTTCGGTAATAAAGTCGTTAAAATCATGTAAAATGATGTAGTGGTCGAGGGGGAGCAATATGTGGGAAGACGCGGGCTTTGGAATTTGCTAGTTTTCAAAAGTTTGAAAGAAACTACCCTCGCGCCGGAAGTTAAAGCAGCTTACGCAGCCATGTTAAAAAATACTAACGTGATTTATCAGAACAACAACCCAAAAACTAATAAACCCAAATCTAATCGTAGCGCGAAGTACAAGACTGTTATCACTCCAATTTGGGAAGACGTGAAGAAAACAGGGACGGGTATGGTTAAAAAAGCGGGTAGTAGAGTTGATTATAAATATTACGATAATCCTAATGATTTGATTAAAAGACTGAGACTTTTGTACAAATCCACTCTGGCAGGGCACGATCTGCATAGAAAAGATATGATTGAAATATTATCAGAAATGCAACAAAGAAAAATTATAAGTAGCCACCAAAAAACAGTGGCCTATGTAAATTTGGGGTTAGGTTGAGTAAATCAAAAAATAACTTATTCTGGCTTACCTCTCTGCTGAAATTCGATCCAAAGCAACTGACAGGCATGAGAGTGGCCCTGAACAAAAAAAAACTGAAAAGTATATTTGAACAAAAAAAAGAAAATAGGATGGATTTTTTTGAAAATAAGCTGAACATTTAAGATTGCTTTTAACAGCACTGCAACATTATTACTTCAACATTATTACTGCAAAATTATAGCAGTAACTTTTATAAAATGTAAAATTAAACAACAGCACTTATAGCTGCTTCCTAATAGAGCTCCAAAAAATTCATGTCAACCCCCTCCCCTGGAAATGTTTGGAGATGAACATACGAGCAAAGACATAGGTCTAAATATAACTAAGCATGAAAGTCTTCATCGGTTTATCTGGTTTCCTGATTTTTTTTAGCTTTGCAAATCTCCTAAAAATGCATTTGAAGTCCCTAAAAATGTATAAATTTTGGTGGCTTTCCTCCTATTTGCTCGTTTTCAATTAAGACTGACTTTCACGCCTGCATAACGGTCAGGTCTAAATACAGCACAATAATTTATCTAGAATTTTAAGGCCTCGAAATACGATCACCGGAGAATTTTTTTCCCCCTTCCAAGCGTGCTCAGCAGGTACTCATTTTGAAACAGTCCTGAGCATAAATTTTGCTATAATTTTCCAGAGCTGTAATCATGTGCATAATTTATAATGACAGTTATACACCGTGAAAGGTTGGTACGTATTTCATTATAAAAATAATGGGTAATTATGGAGTTTAAGCAAACCACTCCAAATCACTCAATTTTTTTAATAATCAATGCATATCATCATCCTGTTTCCAAATCATATTAAAAAACCAGGGGAAAACGTGTTTTAAGGTGTAAAAGAAAAACATTGAAAACACGTAAAACGATAGTTACGATCGTGTTGAAGCACCGGCCATATCGCAGGAGAGAGAGTAACGAGAAAACCTGATTTCCATCGCAATGAAAACCCATGATGGTTTCCACTCCTACTTGGGAAACTAACCACGAATAAGCGACACAAAGTTTGTCGAGGTATGTCGTCAGATCAAATCGATGTAAACAGTCCTATTAAAGGATGTCTTATCAATGCCCAAAGTGCAGCTGGAAAATTGCCGGAATTGTATCAATTATTGTCCAGTGAGAAATACGACATTATTGTTTTGGTGGAGACCTGGTTTGATCCCTCCATCCCCGATGCTAGGCTTGTTGGAGGGGTACCCTATACTCTTCATAGACGTGACCGCGGTGTGGACCGCTGGGGGGGAATTGCAATCTTTCTGCGTGTGACCCTTGTATCCTCCGATGTCGAAATTGCTAATGATTGTGAGGCACTCAATATTACACTAGTCTCCCCATTCATATGTATAACCATTGGATATCTACCTAACAGCAGGGACCTTACCCAGGTGACTGCAATGTGTTCATTTCTTGTGAAAGTTAATAACTCTCGGTGTCCTAATGTTGTGATGGGTGACTTCAACATGTCAAAGATTGATTGGATAAGCTGTACTGCCAGCGATTCAAACCAACAAATTTTTCTCGACACGATTCTTGAGTTGGGATTATCTCAGTTGGTCACACAACCAACTAGAGGGTCAAATATTCTGGATTTAATACTTGTGGATTGTGACAGAATTATTTATGACACTGACGTGCTGCCACACTTTAGTACCAGTGACCATGAGATGGTCATTTTTTCAATTCACTCCACCCATAATATTGATACGTGCAACAATTCTGATTTTATTTACAAAATAGACTTTGAAACTTTAAAGCTGATGATTTCTGAATTAAATTGGCCATATATACTCTCAGTCCAGTCAAATGTCGAAAATAAATGGAACGCATTTATTAATATTATAACAAATCTCGTTCAACGGTGTAACACTATTATAACTAAAAATAAAAAGTGTAAAAATAAAGCGTTGGTGAATAAAAGGTTTTCTCCAGAAATCAGGAAATTGACCATACAGAAAAGTAAACTCTGGAGGCGTCTCAAACGAGAAGATTCTGATGTAAATAGGACAATCTATAATAACTGTCGCAGAAACTTGAAGGAATTGTGTAGGCGAGAGGCAATAGCTATTGAACGGCAGGTTATTGGAGAGGGTACAATGAGCTCCCTCTTCAGGTACATTAAAAGACAAACAAAATCCCCTGGTACAATACCTCCACTACATTATCAGGATGACATTCTATTCGACGATTTAATGAAGGCTAATGCCTTAAATTCGGTATTTAGCGGTAATTTTGTGCAAGATAATAATTCGCTGTCAGTAGCAAATTTTTACCCGGACGAACTAAATATCCCCCCTGCAGACTCTCTTACCAGTCTGACGGTAATTTCATATGATAAAATACACAAAGGCCTATTTAATCTTAAAAAAAGTTCAGCTGTCTGTCCAGACGGCTTTTCTAGTAACTTTTACAGACAGCTGGCTGATGTACTATCCCTGCCACTATGGCTTATTATAAAATCTTCAGTCCAGGAGGGTAAATTGCCAACAATGTGGAAAAAAGCACGCGTAATCCCAATTTTTAAACAGGGAAATTCGGCCATCCCGGTAAACTATCGTCCGATATCCTTAACGTGCGTACCTTGCAGAATTTTGGAAAGACTCATTCGAGATGATATCCTGAAGCATCTGACAAATTTTGACCTCATTCCTCCCAACCAGTTTGGATTCCTTCCTGGGAGATCAACCACCCTACAAATGTTAAATTGCGTGGCTGACTGGACGAGATCTCTTGAAATGGGATTGCCAGTCGACATTGTGTGTATTGATTTCGCCAAAGCCTTCGACTCGGTCGTGCACAAGAAACTTCTTCTCAAACTTAAGATTCTCGGTATTGGGGGCGAGATTTTTGCCTGGATTGAGCATTTTCTAACTGGCAGATCACAGTGGGTCAGTGTTGGCAGGTCTTCATCTGGCGAGTTACCTGTTACCAGTGGTGTCCCGCAGGGGTCCGTTTTAGGTCCGCTATTGTTCCTTTTGTTTATTTCTGATCTAGCCCCAAAATGTGGTAATGTCAAGATACCGATGTTTGCGGACGATGTCAAAATGTACACTGGCATAACCGACCAGATGGACCATATAGCACTACAAAGTGCTGTTAATTATCTAAATGACTGGTCCAAATTGTGGCAACTTCCCATTAACTCAGGGAAATGCAAAGTGTTGCCACTCGGTAACCGACACAGAAACACTCATTATGTGATGGGAGCTTTAATTCTAGAATGTATTTATGAGACAAAAGATCTCGGTATTTATTTAACAATGAATCTAAAATTTTCCGCACATTGTAACACTGTTGCGGCCAAAGCTAAACGGGTTGGTTACATGATAAAAAAATGTTTCCTCTCGGGAGACGCTTCTACATTAGTAAAAGCCTTTAAGGCATATGTGCGACCTTTGGTGGAATATGCATGCCAAGTGTGGTCCCCTCATCTTATCAAAGACATCAATACAATTGAGTCAGTGCAACGTACTTTCACTAAAACCCTGTCAGGCATGCGGGGCTTGTCATATCAACAGCGCCTGGATCACCTAAAACTGGACTCACTTGAGCTTAGAAGGCTTCATGCTGATTTATCACTTACATATTCAATTTTAAAGGGGCTGACAAATATTGACCCCGGTGTATTTTTCTCTGTTCGGGGAAATACCATCACTCGTGGACACCCTCTGAAATTGAGGGTTGCTGCTGTTCGCAGGGATTGTACTAAATACTTTTATTCAAACCGTGTGGTGGAACCCTGGAACAGTCTTCCGCCGGAGGTGGTGGGATCGAACAGTCTCGCCCAGTTTAAGATATACCTTAGGAAAGTAGATCTTTCTAATTTTATGAAATGTTTTTAGAGTCTCATTTAAGTTTGCGCTTATTTTATTTATTTTTTTATAAGATTGACAAGCTTCCTTGTAGTGCTTATATGTTTATTTATTTATTTATTTATTAACCTATTTATTTATTTGTTTACTTTCGATTTCTCCATTGTATTAAGTCATACCTTTAATTCCAGGCCTAGTATTAGAGGAGCCCAGCTCTCCCTTCTGGTTGCCCTATTACTGATATTTGTAATAAACTTGTAATATAATATATATAATATATAAGACGGATATTACATAACAAACCTAACCTACCAAACCTAACCTAACCTAAAAAAAATAACAACAAAAAAGGCAGACAGCATAGATTGAAACATTACTTTCTGTTTTCGCGATGCCAACTTTTCGTGCTACTCTGAATCCCGGAACACGGCCGCCGCTTTACAGGGCCGGGCCCACCGTGTTACGTGGTTAAAAAAAGGGTTTGGAGAGATAAAAAACGTGTTTACATAACCAAAAAAACATCCCCCCCCCCATTTTTGTAACGTGAAATGAGAAGAGGATGAAGATTTAGGTCGGTACGTACCAAAATTGAACGATTTATCGTGGTTCGCTTAAACTCCATAAATACCAAATAATGTCTGTTTGAGTATTTTACTAAAATATACAGGTTAACCCACAATTTTCTAAATCCAATTTACAAAAGGAATCCCTAATTCTCCCCTAGCCCCCCCAATTAAAGTCAAGTCTGTAAAGAGCCCCCCTCCCCTTCCGCAAAAATTACTTAATTTATAGTTTAGATTTGAGCTTTTTTTATTTTTACATCTCTATTGCCCCCCGCTAAAAATTCCCTAATTAAAGTTTTCAAAAGGTCCCTAATTCATCCCTAAAAATGTGGGTGCCGAGGGGGGGGGTGCCGGGGGGTGCTTGGGGTATCCTACTTGGCCCTCTGACAATTCTGAGTTCTTAGTTAGCTCAGAAAGCTAGGAGGGCACTTGGGGGTGCTGAGGGTGCCGGGGGGTGCCGAAGGTGCCGGGGGTGCTGGGGTGCTTGGGGGGTGCTGGGGACCTACTCGCCTTCCTGACCCTCCCAGAGTTCTTAGTTAGCTCTGAGGGGCTAGGGAAGAGTGACTGCTCCTTCGGCCCTAAGGCTGAAGAATGATTTGAACTACAGAAAACCCCGGTATTTATACGTTTTTGGTGACCTACTTTTCAAAAATCCAACTTTTGTCCGGACGGATTTTCATTTTAGCTGGCTAAGCCACGCATATAAAATGACTTTCCACAGCTGCATTTGCCATTAGGAAAAAATTTTTCGAACAGGACGGTTTAACTGGAAGAGTAGGTAAGAAGATCGTTTATTCCACTGATTTTAAACATAAATGTGCCTTAATACTAGTTTTAGGATAATGCCAAACCATAAAATAAGGTTTTAGAACAAACATTTTTTGGATTCTGTGCTTAGTAAACTTTCAAATTAACGACTTTTGTAGCAATGTTTCTAGTTAGCACTAAGCGATAAAATTAAAGTAAATGTGTCGAGCAACTGCTCCTTTTTTTAAATGTCGTGTGTGTTTTTTACAATTCGAGATTTTAATCATGGGTTAGGCACTAGTTTATGGCAGTGTGGATAGCAAATTTGATGGATTATTTATGCCAAAACTTTGGTATAAATCAATCTGACAATTTGTTTTTACATGTCAAAAATTTATTTTTTTAATGTCACTTTAAGATCAGTTAGTATATGAAGAGCAAATGGAAAGTTGCTTAGAATTACTTGCACAGTAGAGAAATGAAATAAAAAAATTTCCGGTTTTGGGATTTTTTGGATAAGTCCAATGGCGTTTTTCATTTTTTTACTAAGTCAATAAGACTATGGTAAAATCTATACTAACGGAGTTAGACAGGTGGTGTCAAGAGGAAAGTTGCTTAGAATTACTTGCACAGTACAAAAATTAAATTAAATATTTTTCGATTTTTGCGTTTTTTTTTGACGAAGTCCAACAGGATCATTCATTTTTTTCCTAAGTCATGGGATTTAACTTGGTTTGTTCAAAACGGCACTCGTGATTTAACTTGATTTGCACGAATCAAGAATTTTGCTTGGCTCGTATAAGGCAAGTTTTCAATGTTTTTTGCACAAATACAAATGTGCGTGGTTTCCATCCTACAACTAATGTATGGTAAGCTATCTAACTCTATTTTTTTTTTCAAAAATGTGATTTAATTTGTTTCGCATATTTGCTCTTCATATAATGGTTTGTTGTTTTGTAAAAATAAACAAGAATTTACCTACCTTATTGGAACACTCTGAGGAGCAGCGGCTCGTAAAAAGAAAATACAAACCACGAGTTGGAAGGAGGAAATAATGTCGAAATCCGTCACAGGTGTTATGGCCCGCCTACACTGCAGACATACCGGGAAATATTAACCGATAATTTTGCTGGCTTACCTCCAACAAACTGACCTTTAAAATATCCTACCAGGAAAGCGTAACCGATACACTACATTTTTCTTATGTATGTCGAAAAAATGTATAGATTGCCGCACGATTTTTGTTCCCACAGATAACACTCGCACTTAATTTTTGTACTAACCGACTGGCTTAATTGTGTAGAATTTTGTGTCCCTCATAAAATATTTGCCCCACCCCCCCGCCAAAAAAAAAAATGCTATCTAGGGAAAAAAACAATTAGCGCTATAGACATATTCAAAATTGACCCTGTTTTTTTTTAATAGCAATAACCACTCCTTCCCCATATCAAATGGTCCATGCGCTAGAAAGTCACACCCCTCATCCGTAAAAAAAAAATACGTGTAGCTTGTGAAAAATGCTGAACAACACTTTAAAAAACCCGCAAAAAAAATATTCAAATAGCACGGATTTTTCATGATGAGTAACCCAATGAGTTACACACAGGACACTTTTTTAAATGCAAAAAAATTAGGAGAGGGCCTGCAGGGGGGACCAGGGGGTTGCTCAAAAGGGCCTGCTTTTTACCATTTCTTATACTACTGCAGGGGAAGAAAGCCGCCTTTCCGGACTTGCGTACGCGAGAATTTCAGATTCAATCCCCGGCCCGTGGTATGAGCCTTTCGAATTCTCGACTGCTGCCTTTTGTGACTGGTAGAGAAATGTTGGTCTTCCACTTCAACTGAGAGTAGGACGGACAATCGCTCGGTGTTTTTCCGGCCTTGAGTTGTCGAAGCAAGCCTCGCTTCAGGGAAACCGATAACTGGAGGGGGGTTAGGGAATACATAATTAATGTGCTTTTTATTTATCTTCCCCCCCCCCCCACCTCACGTCACGACTTCGACTTTGCTCCTGTCCAACTTGAGGGTCATGAGCCGGTTGCTGGTAACCAAGGCGTAGCATCGAATGCTGACCGGTACTTGAGCTCCAAATTTAAGCCTCAGAGTCACGTCGATCACACTCAACTTAAGCTTCTCGGTCTGTTTTTAGCAGTCTATGCAGATCAGGGGAAATATCTTACCGAAAGTCAAAACATCGAAAGCGGGTCCCGTACCGGCTCCCCGTAATACTGCTTCCTAAAGTGGAACAAGTCTTGATACACGTTCGAGATGTTTCCGTTGGCAAAATCTGCATTCATGTCGAGAAAGTGATATCACTTTGAGTTCAGAGTCACGTGCGCGTCCGTTGAAGATGGCCGAATTCTTCTTCTGATCCATTTCCCTCACAGTCTGGAACCCAATTATTATGTATCTCGGCTTCTCGATAGAATTCGTTGTGATCAATCTCCAAGTACAGCTAGTCATGGTGGGCAAATCGAGTATGTCCGAGTACCATTGTCTGAAAGCCATGGGTACGGTGATTCCGGCATCCACGAGTCCGTGCAGCTTATTCTTCTGCACGTCCGAAGGGGTTACGTGGGGAAGGCGTCAGGACACTTTCTTGAGAAAGATCTTTCCCGGGGCTACTCTGGTGTCTCGGAAGATGGCATTCGCGTCCGCGGCCCGCATTATAATCAACGTTTGCATGGACCCCGTAAAGTGAGCGCTTAGAATGACATCTCTCTTGTGTTTGAAGACAGTATTCGTTCCATCGTTGGCCGTACTGGCGCTGGCACTGTCCAGGAACCATCCCCAATTCGCTACGTGGGCTTGGTCTTGCGGGCCATAGGACACGATTCCCTTAATGGTGCTGGTGAATCCCGGGGGATTGATCTCATCCACGGTCTTGTCCCCTGTCTGGTACTTGGTGTACGAGAAGAGGTAGGCTATCGCGCTGTTCACGAGGGCTATCTTGTCGCTCGCTTTTACCAAGGCACCCTTCACGTACCGGTAACTCCAGCAGGGATAGGTGAAGAGATCCTGGTTCTGAACCACTATTCTAAGTTCCGAGTTCACGCTGTTCAAGTTCGTCCCGACTATCAGGGTGTAGTCGTGGTAATTATACTCTACCACGGACTTGTCCAGGGTAAAAGGCTCCTGGACGTTTCGGTATGATTCTATGGTCTCCATTTCACGTTGGAGATGAGGCCCTCGAGATAGGCCGCGTTCGATGGAGTCAGAACTTGTCGACGTTTAGCTCGGGATTCGGTAGGCTGCGGGGGTTGCCGTGTGGGGGATGGTTTGTTGGGTTTGAAGTCTAACATTTAATGGATACCCTTTTATACACGTAAAAAATTCCATCTACCGCTTCCTCAAGTGCAGTTTCACGGTCACGGTCTCTCCCCTCAAATTAAGCGGACGATCGTCCTGGTCGGTAAGCCACATTCTGATCGAGTAAATGGCGTTGCTGGTTACGGGTAAATAGATCAAGTTGTGGGGGAATTGCACTATCTTGTATCCCGGTGAGCAGTTCGGAAAGAACGAGTATAGTATCGGCTGCCTCGACCCGTTCACGTATGAATTGCCTACCAGATCGCAGTGTACCAAGACGGAATTGACGTCGAGGACGTTGACTGTGTTCTTGGCGGTACTGATACCATGTACGTACACTTCGGGCTCGAATTCAAATAACTTCCCCACAGTTGTTGGGTCATCAGCGGAGAAATCAGCGGAGAAATCTACCTTGTATTGTTTGCCCTTGATATGCAGCTCGCATTTCAGAGTACTGGGGTTGCTTATGATACGGATGTGCGAGGCGTCGGTTGGGACGTCCCAGTGTCGACGCTTCTTCAGCTCCCCGTAGACGTATCTTTCTGTCGCTTCCATTTCGTAGGAATCTTCCGGGATGACGAGTTTCGTCCATTCCCTGCTGTTGTTGTAGCTGTACCTAAACGTGTCCGAGTCGAAAGCTTTCACGTTCGGAATGGAGTTGTACGTTTCAAAATTGACCAGGGCGATCTCCCATCCTTCCGCGTTGTCCGCGAGCAGTAGAGGACTCGAAAACTTGGTGGTGAAATCCGCGGTGTTTGAGGAAAGAACTATGGACGAGGAAGCATCATTCCCATACGTCGCACGAAACAAAAGTGTCTCGAATAGTCTTGGACATTTAAAAGTGCTGTTTGGCCCTTTATTGGTTTTTTTCTGACATCTCCCACACTCATCGATCAACTTGCCGTGCTCGGCATCCATTAAAAGACCGTTAGTTTTCAACTTCGCGTAAATGTGCACTATTTCCTGGTCTAGCGAGGTGTTCCCAGCATCTCTCGAAGCGCTGATCAGTTTCAGTCTTTCGCACAGATCGTTAGGGTCTTCGTAAAACTGGTATCCTTCCCCTCGTCGAGTTGGCCGCTTAATAGGCTCAACGCGCATTGCGTATCCTTCACCTTGTCCGAATCGGTTGCTGGGGCCCCTTCTCCTTGCCAAACACCGGTTTAATGAAGGTCGCATACTTGTACCCGGAGCTCGATTTCAGTCTCTTCGACTTGGGATCGTGGTCTCTGTAGACCGTGCTGCTTCTCATGATAAACCAACAGACTCGGGTGATCGTCGGTCGGTTTACGAGGGTTCTTGAGCATGATCAACTGCCACAACTTGTCGGTGCCACTATACTTTTTTCCTCCTACTACCACGTTGTCCCCTTTGAAATCCACATCTGTGGAACCTATCTTCTACCTTTAGTTTCCGGGTCGTATCTTATACCCAAAGTGGGGTCGGTGAGGGTCTCCCTAGTGGCGAACATGCTTAGGTACTCGGTAGCTAGCGGTCCTAGGTGCATGGTGTCGAGCAAAGAAGTCTCTTCCTCCAAGTATCTCATTCAGGTGCTCGGAGTCATGGCTTTGATTTGCATGAGCGAGGTGGGGTTTAGTGGTCCCACAGAGCTAGATAACCGTCTCATCGCCCCAGCATTAAAAGCCAGCTCAGATTCCGAGTCTTCCGTATCTCCTCCATCTTGCTCTCTATTATAACCAGGGCCAGTCGCGGCTTCCAAGCCCCTCTGAATGTTCCGAAGTTTTCCCCCGTGCTGCTGTGTTGTTTCTGTTGCCCGGCTTCAATAGCCAGCAACTCTTTAATCTGGAGCTGTCTTTGAGCGGCAGCCTCGTTGCTGTCTATCACTCGGAGTTTGGTCTGCTCTCAGATGGGGTGCACGATCGGTTTGAATATCTTTGTCAGGTGCTCCGACTCGGTGGCCCTTTCGAGTTTTGCATCGAGGAATTTTCGCTTGAGATGCTGTTTTAAAGCCTCGAACTGTTTGGAGAACTGGTCTGGGCGATGCTGAGTTGCCATGTTTTTTTTATTGGAGGAAAAAACACTCGTCCTCGTCTACCCAAACACGTTCTCATCAACCCACACACGCGATCTCGTCATCCCAAACACATGTGTTCTCGTCAACCCAAACACAAACGTTCTCGTCAACGTCGACGTCAACATCGGGTAACAGACTCAATCCAACATGCGTCTGTACTTCTCTTCTCTCAAGGGTTTGGTCTTGTCGATCGTTAGAAATCCGTGCGGGTCGGAGTTCAACACTCCCCGCAGGTTTGCCTAAACTCCTCGAAGCTCATGTCACACCCGACGTGATTGTTGTAGACGTGCCTTAGATTGGCGTCGTATTGCCTGACGAGAATCAGGACGTTCGCGTTGTCTCGGACAACCCTCTTCGGTATCGTGCTGTATGTCTGGCACAGGTAAAAGACGTCCATGTTGGTGTGCCGACCGTAGGCGAAGTACCTTTCGATCCTGTCCCGTTTCTCGATCATGCAGTCATCGAAGAGGAATGCGGTCTTCTTGCTGGGGTCTTGCAGCTCCTCGGGCAGCGGTACCTCCTCGTTGTTCAAAAAGAACACCGCGACTTCCGGGCAGGTCTCGTCGAAGGCCCGCTTAAGCCGCTCATACTTAGTCTGAAACAGGGTCTTGGAACACACGTAGAGTCTGTCATATTCTAACCAACCTTCGTAGTAGAGGAGGTTGAGGACGAGGTTCGTCTTCCCGCACCCGGCCGGACCACAGACTGCACCGCAACGAATCGAGGAATCTGAGCTTACTCCGAGGTGTCTTGATCTTGCCGAAAGTTTTGCCGAGGTTGTCGTAATTGATGAGTTTCATTATTCCGTTTAATAAAGGCCTGAAACGCATTTTAGACATGTACTGCTTGAAGTGCAAATGGGACACTGACACCCTCCACTCCAACCTCGTATAAACTTCAAACAACCGTCTGTTGTTGAAAGGCAAATGCGCGGACTGTGGGACCACGAAAGCTCAGTTCCAGAAGAGTTGGAAGCGGGGCAAGAAAGGTTCGGGTCTGTTTAACAAGATCATCGATAAACTACCGGTAGAACTTTACATCCCTGAATACAGGTACTGCAACCCGGTACGAAACTCGGCAAGAGACTGGCCAGGGAAGACATCAGCATAAACGCTCTAGACGAAGCTTGTAAACGACACGACCTAGCCTACGCCGCCAGCTCCGCTCTGGAAGACCGACACCAAGCCGACGAAGAGCTGGCTTCCGAGGCCTGGAGTATACTGCTATCAAACACCGAGGGGTTGGGTGAAAAGGTGGCCGCTGAGGGTGTTGCCGGTGCGATGAAGGTTAAGGTCAAGTTGGGGATGGGGCAAACCCGATAAAAAATAAATAAAGGAGTGGAATGGATACGTTAGTCGAAGAGCTGCACAAACTGGCTAGGCGTCGATACCTGAGACGTAGAACGAAGGCCCTCGGCGTCGATGACTTGTGGCAAATCAATCACGTGGAAATGATCCCTTACTCGGGCTTTAACGAGGGATACAAGTACCTGCTCAAGCAGATAGACGCGTATGGTAAATTCGCCCGGGCAGAACTGTCAAGTCCAAAAGTATGGGAGACATTGTGACCACCTTCGAGAAGATGCTGGTCTCTTCTAGGCCCAGACACCTGCAGTCGGACGAGGGGAAGGAATTCTTCAACTCCCGATTCGCAGCCCTGAGGAAATGGTACGGTATCAACCACTACCGCTCCTTTTCCGAGACCAAGGCCAGCATGGTCGAATGCTTCAACCAGATCCTATGTGGCGCGAGTTCACGTGCAGGGGAAGGTACCAGTGGCTCAACCTGATTGCCCCACTTCTACGCCAGTACAACAGATCCGTCCACAGAACGATCGGGGCTAGACCGAAAGACGCGGTTGCGGGTATTGCCGTTCCACCGGCCGTTAGAGCGTCGAATCGTTCGGCGGGTAATCCCAAGTTTAAAGTCGGGGACGAGGTGAGAATATCCCGCGTCAAAGGCCACGTTCGATAAGGGTTACCTGCAGAACTGCCCGAACGAGGTATACGCGGTAGACAAAGTGCGGAACACGAGTCCCGTCACGTATACCTTGAGGGATTATGGTGGGGAAGCTATCGAGGGCGGATTCTACGAGCATGAGTTGCAACCGGAGTTGGATCGATAACCTGGACTTGCTGGGATGAGTCACAACCGGAAATGACGTACTACATCAACCGGAAATGACGTACTACATCAACAGTGACTAATGCATGCTGCAACGTTCTAGAACATTCTATTCGATCACGTCATTTCCGGTTGTGGTGCAATTTCCAGTTGATCCAGTATAAAGCTAAGACCTTTTCCCGCACGCTCTCTTTCCAGTTTGGATTTCATTGAGAGAGCATCGCCACGCTGCCTCTCGCTTTCCAATTT